>JAMZAV010013729.1:0-14972 GCA_024449915.1 Sweltsa coloradensis | reverse complement strand
CGATTCCGGCTAAACGATACTCGATGCGATGAAATTTCATGGAGGCTTTTGAAATCTCTGAACTTAGAACTGCTTCGTTTTTGAGCGCAATCGGGAAATTTTTTCTCATAAAAAACGCAATTTTACGATTTTTTTTATTTTTAAAAACTTTCTTCGACTTACAACACCTACATGCTTCACAGAACCTTAGATTTTAATGAATTAAGATATTCGTGCGAAATTTGAGCGTAATCGAAAAATTATTTCTCACGAAAATCGAAATTTTACGTTTTTTTTCTTTTTTAAAACAAATCTTTGACTTATAATACCTATATGCTTTATCCTATTGTAATAATTTTTTCACAGAACCTTAATTTTATAAATTCATATATTTGTGTAAAATTTGTGCGCAATCGAATAATTATTTCTTATGAAAATTTCAATATTACGAATTTTTCCTTTTTTTAAATTACAATTAATAAAAAAATTTAAAATTAAAGTTAATTTTTCATTTAATTTAATTTAATCGGATAAGCGTAGCGAGCGTAGCGAGCGAAGCGAAGATTCCATTTCACTACACTGGAGAAAAAAATCCGGAATGTTTTTTTTTTTTTTTGTATTTTTGTGTGTTTGTTAACACGATTCCGGCTAAACCGATACTCGGATTGCGATGAAATTTTATGGAGGCCTTCAAAATCTCTGAACTTAGAACTGCCACGTTCTTGAGCATAATCGAAAAATTATTTCTCATGAAAATCGTAATTTTTACGGTTTTTTTTCTTTTTTAAAACAATTCTTTGACTTATAACACCTACATGCTTTATCCTATGTAATGATTTTTTTTACAGAACCTTTATTTAATGAATTAATATATTTGTGTTAAATTTGAGCGCAATCGAATAATTATTTCTTATGAAAATTGAAATTTTTACGATTTTTTTCTTTTTTAAAAATTACGATTAATTAAAAAATTAAGTTAATTTTTTATTTAATTTAGTTTAATTAAAAAAATTAGGTTAATTTTTTATTTATTTTAATTTAATTTAAAAAAATCTTGGACTAAGTAATGAATTTTTCACAGAACAACAGAAAATCCGCATAACACATGGCAGCTCAATGCACCAATTACGCTCATCCAACAACGCGGCGGGACTTAAGCGTTTTCCTAGTATATTAAAACACACAATTTTAAATACTAGGAAAACGCTTAAGTCCCGCCGCGTTGTTGGATGAGCGTAATTGGTTCATTGAGCTGCCATGTGTAACGCGGATTTTCTGTTGTTCTGTGAAAAAATTATTGCTTAGTCGAAGATTTTTTTAAATTAAATTAAATAAAATAAAAATTTAATTAATTTTTTTAATAAATCGTAATTAAAAAAAAATAAAAAAATCGTAAAATTGCAATTTTCATAAGAAATAATTATTCGATTGCGCTCAAATTTAACACGAGTATATAAATTGATAAAATTAAGGGTCTGTGAAAAAATCATTACAATAGGATAAAGCATGTAGGTGTTATAAGTCAAAGAATTGTTTTAAAAAAGAAAAAACCCGTAAAATTTCGAATTTCATGAGAAAATAATTTTTCGATTACGCTCAAATTTCACACGAATATCTTAATTCATAAAATTAAGGTTCTGTGAAAAAATCATTACAATCGGATAAAGCGTGTAGGTGTTATAAGTCGAAGAAATTTTAAAAAATCGAAAAAAATCGTAAAATTGCGTTTTTTATAAGAAAAAATTTCCCGATTGCGCTCAAAAACGTGGCAGTTCTAAGTTCAGAGATTTCGAAGACCTCCATAAAATTTCATCGCAATCGGAGTATCGGTTTAGCCGGAATCGTGTTAACAAACACACAAAAATACAAAAAAAAGAAAGAAAGAAAAAAAAAAACATTCCGGATTTTTTTCTCCAGTGTAGTGAAATGGAATCTTCGCTTCGCTCGCTTCGCTCGCTACGCTCATCCAATAATGTAGCGATAGTTCTAGCACAACAACAAGACACGTCTTGAGGGTAAGGCACAGGAAGTAGGCAGTGCTGCTACCTATCGAGACCTTGATGAGGTGTCAGGCGCTTTATTCAAACATGATGGCGCAAGGGCCGGGTCGTTACAACTCCTGTACTGAGAAGATCCAGTAGGAATGTAAAACCCCCACTCAAGTTGAATTTGTAAAACTAACCGGCAAATCTGTAATGTATTGAATTTAGTTGCAGTTGTATCGATAGTATAAACTGTATTGTCTTATTATATGCATAATCTTTATTATTAGTGGTATTGTATAAATTGTATTATCTTTATAACATATACACCATAGGCCTATTCAAATTCTAGTAAGAGAGGAATGTCATGTATGTTACGTCACGGCCCAACCCCGCCTCACCCCTCACTGTACGAGGTCGGCCATTAATAGACCGGCTCTCGGCTCGCAGTCGTTCGAGCGAGTCGCTGTGTGAAACATGTACTGTCTGCTACAATAAATCAAGGTCTGTAACTGTACTTTCTATCTTTTTGTCTTACCCCTTTTTTGGAGGTTCCCAAATATAATTAAATTAAAAAACCCGTAAATCCCTTGCAAAAGCATAGGCCGGCCTAGGCCTGACCACATAAAAAAGTAGGAAATTTTACTAGGCCTAGGTCCCGGGTACCGTCAAAAAGGCCCTAAAAGGCAAAAAAGAAAAAGATAGGCCTAGGCCTGGTCTTTGAGCCTATAGCTATAAGCCTGGAGCACATAAAGGGACATCCCTTTTGTATAAAAACCCCTGGACATCCCCATGCTAGGCCGGGCCTACCCTCATATATTTTCCAAAACAAAAATAGCGCCTAGACCCAGGCCTACACAAACTACCCTATAGCCAAAACAATAAGTTTCCCAAAACAAACCCATGTGTAAAAATAAATGTGTAGGGGCCCGTCTTCGATTACAGGAAAATTCCCAAATTTATCTCGCTGAAAAAACACTTAAAAGAGTTGCCCAGGCTTTAAAAGGGAGATTTTGGCCCAAAAAGATCAACTGCAAACCCTTTAAACTAAATTTTGGGAACATCGTTAGTTTTAAAATCATTTTTAAAAACGCACAGAGATTTTCCCAAAAGCAAGACGCTTGTTTCCTCCGTTTATCGCCCCCCAAAGGGTTTAAGTCACACGTCACATAAAAATGTTTGGGTAAAACCAAACCAAACCCAAAGAGATATCTCTTGATTTTTGTTTAAAAATAATGGGGACTATGTATGCTTTGTGTTTTAATATAAAAAAACATTTTTTATTTCCCCTTAAAAATTAGCCCCACAAACACGAATAGTGCGGGTTTCCAAAACTTAGAAATTTTCCAAAAAACCCCGTAAATTTTGGGAATTAGGTCGAGTTCACAAAAAATTTAAATCAAGACATAATAAAAAAATCCCGGTGGCTGTCTTGTAGAACCAACTTTTTCTTTTTTTAACTTTCAGGGAAAATTGACTGAGAATGACCAAAATAAAAAAGGGGTTGCGCATCGGCACTTAGCCAAATAGTCCGGGGGAACAACTGCTTTAAAATTAAAAACATTTAAAACCCGGGGAAACCTACCCCAAAAATTTTAGGATTGGTAAAAGCCCCTATTTGGAATTTATTTTCACTTGGGACATTTTGGTAGCAATAAGTCACCTGTCGGCGCCCCCTGAAGATGGCCGCCAAAATAATTATTAAAACGGCGTAACTCAAAAAAGTAATCATCAGTTTTTAACAAAAGGGGTATTTTTTTAAAATGATTTTTTTAAGGCTCTAAAAAAAAATGTAAACCCATTTTTTTCCCGGGGGGGGGGGAATGAAATAGTTTTAATTTTTTTATAAATTTTTTCCCATGAAATTGCAATTATAGCATTTTTTTCAATATATATATATATATATATAAAGTAAAACTCGCTAGAGTTGCCAAAAAATTTTTCAAAACTATACTAAAAAAAAAGTCAATAAATAAAAAAATTGTTAGCCCCGAAACGAAATTCCGGTAACTTTTTTTTTAAATTTAAAATTTTTAAAATTAAATCTTTAAATTTAAACCCAATTAAAATTTTATTATTCACTACCCAAAAACTAGTGTACCCAAACAAAAACAATATGACCAAATAAACCCAAAAAAAAAAATTATTTCCCAAAAAATTTTTTCCAATCACTTTACTTTTAAATTAAATTTAATTTTAAATTTAAATTTAAAAAAATGAAAGTAACTCAAATTAAATTTTTTGAAAAATTAAAACAAAATGTGGTCGAATTTGGTATCATTTTAAAGCTATTTTTTAAGACAAAAATGAAATGAAAAAATTTTAATTTAAATTTTAAAATTTAATAAATAAACAAATTTTAATTACATTTAATTTTAAATTTTATCCCATTTTTGACAAAATGTATTTTTATGTATACCAAAAACTCGACGATTCGCAAAAAAAAATAAAATACTCTACTGACATAATGTCAATAAAACCCAAAATGCCCATGTCCCGAAAAAAAAATTCCCTAAAAACTTCCCGATTAATTAAAAATTTAAATTGAAAAATTACTTATATCTAAAATAATTTTTTTTATAACAATCGAAAAAAGAAACGAATTCATGAAAAATATTTTTTGGGATTATAAAAAAAAAGGGGAAAAGGGTCAAAAGTTCAGAGATTTCAAAGGGTCGCCTAAAAAATTTCATCAAGATCGCATTGACTTTTGGGCCCGTAAAACGCAAAAAAACAGCCCCAAAAAAAAAAAACAAACCAAAAAAAACGAACAAATTTTTTTTTTTTTTTTTGGGGGGGGGGGCGGTGAAATTGAAGCCCAATATCTAAAAATTTGTTGTTGACAATCACGTAGCACATACAAAATCCCCAACCCGGAAGAATAAAATAAAAAACAATGCGAGTATAATTTAAAAAAAAAAAAGGGCCCAAAAATTAAGTTCATGCTACTTTCCCGTTAATTAAATTATGAATTATTATATATTATATATTTTACTAAAACTGAGTGGGTGACTAAAAATTATTTTTTTTCTTTTAAAATTAAAATTTATTAAACCCCCTGTTTTGTGGGAAAAGGGGAAGCAAAGACTTCAAATTTTACCGCCCCCACCCAAAAAAAAAAATAGTTTGTTTTTTTTTTGGGGGGGGGGGTTTGTTTTTCTGTCTGTTTTTTTTGCGCCTACCGGGCAAACGCATATTTCGATCTTGGGTGAAATTTTTAGGGGACCTTCGAAATCCTTTTGAACTTAGACTTTCCACGGGTTTTTTGGGGATAATCAAAAAATATTTTCATGAAAAAATCGTACTTTTACGATTGTCAATAACAAAAATTTTTTGGATTAAGTAATTTTTTCAATTAATTAGTTAATTAAACGGTTTAAATTTATAATTTTTTTCGGGCATGACATTTTGGGTTCATTGACCCCTTATGTCAGTAGGGGTAGTTTTTTTTTATGCGATCGATCGAGTTTTTTGGGATACATAACAATACATTGTCAAAATTGGATAAATTTAAATTAAATTTTAAATTTAATTTGGTGATTTTTTAATTTAATTTAATTTTTTTATTTATTCATTTTTTCGTCTTAAAAATACTTTAAAAAGAACCAAGGTCGTCCACATTGTTTTTTCAAAAAAAAATCGAGTTTTCTGGGCATTAATTTTTTTAAAAATTGAAATTTTTGAATTAATAGTAAAGTTTATTTGGGAAAAAATTTTTGGGGAAATTTTTTTTTTTGGTTCATTTTGGTCTATTGCTTGTGTGTACCCCTTGTGATTTTGGTACGTGAAAAATAACCCTTTTAAATTTGGGGTTTTTTTAATGATTAAATTTTAAATTAATTTAAATTAAAAAAAAAGTTCCGGGAAATTTTGTTTCGGGACTAAAAATTTTTTTATTTTTTGACGTTTAATTTTTTGTATAGTGTGAAAAAATTTTTTGGCAAAACTGGGGAGTTTTTCTTTAAAATTTTTTAAAATAATTTGGGGAAAAAAAATGCTTTATTGGCCCAAAACATTTTAATTAATTTTAAATTTTAAAAATTTTAAAAATTTGCATTTGCGGTAAAAATGGTTTACTTTTTCCCTTTTAGATTAAAAACTCATTAAAAAAAAATACCCATTTTGGTTTTTAAAACTGATTTGGTTTCTTTTTTGAGTTTCAGCAATTTTAAAAATTATTTTTGGGGGTCTTCAGGACGCCCTGACAGGGGGATTATTGGTACCAAACCTGCCCAAAATGAAAATAACATTCCTTAATATGTCTTTTTTTTTCCAAAACCTAAATTTTGGGGTAGGGTTTTTTGGCTTTGGAAAGGTTTTTTTAGTTGATGCGCTTTTTTCCACGGAACCCATTTGGCTACAGTGCCGATGGCAAGTTAGTCATTTTGGGCATATCTCAGTCAAATTTTTATGCACGGGGAAAAAAAGAAAAATTTACTTCTACAAAAACCCCAACCCCCAAAATTTATTATTCTTGATTAAATTTTTGTGAATCGACCCAATTTAAGATTTTTCGGGATTTTCTTGGAAGTACTAAGTTGGAAACCCGCACTATTTGTGTTTGTGCCCAAAATTAAGGTAATAATATGTGTTTTGGATATTTAAACCCCAAAGCAACATAGTCCCCGTTATTTTGAAAAAAAATACAGAGATTTTCTTTTTTGTTTTAGGTTTTAAAAAGCCCTTTTTTGTGACAGTGTGCTTAAGCCCTTTGGCGCGATAGCGGAGGAAGCCCAAACGTCTGTGCTTTTGGGAAAATCTCTGTAAAGTTTGAAGAAAGACAAATGTACATGTGTGCCCCCAAAAAATTTGCCTTTTGGTTTTAAGGATGTTGATGTCAAAATCTATAATTCCTGGGCTAAGTTTGCCAGAATCATCATCCATCGTCGTACCACTCGTACGAAGTCAAACTGCCGAACGGCTGGCTAGCTTGAATTAAGCGCGAATTCTTCTTCTTTCCAACTAGCTTTGTTTGTTTGTCCTGTACCAGGTTCACATATTTACTCCTGGAATCGTCGGATGTACGTCATAAAACCGGAAATAGGAGTAATAAGTACACGTTACGCCCAGTTGGACAAACAAACATATTTGCACCCAGTTTTGACATTTGACGAGGCTACGAAGGCCTAGAGCCTACATACAACACTATGATAGGCTAATAGGCTTTGGGCCTAACTATATTTTTCAATATTTTGGCCTAGATAATAGGTTTCTAGTACATTGTTGTGCATAACATTGCTAAACTTTTTTCAAGCAGACCTATCCTAGTTTTAGGTTATGTCGGCCCTGGGCTAAGGTTTTTGCTTAACGGTTGATTAATTGGCATTGTCCCTTTTAAGAAAGGCCGTGAAGATTCATATAATCATTGGGAAAGATATTGCTCGGCCCGGCTTTTTCCATTTTAACTTCTAGCTTCTTTCTTAGCTTCTCACTACACAACCCAGCCACTACAAACTTTAAAAATGGCGCAATATTTTGTCGTTTTACACCCACTCCTGCTAAATAAGCAGGTGTAAAATTCTTACTCCAGTCGCAGTAGTGGTAACTTACAACAGGACAAAAAAAACGTTTCTGGGTTGTGACAGGTACATTTACACCAGGACAGAAAAACGGGTTTTCGTGACAAACTTGCACCTGGTGTAATTGAAACAGGACAAACAAACAAAGCTAATGTTACACCTCGACACCTCCTCAAGAGGCAGGTTGGTCTTGTAGTGTGGCTCGTTGGTCTTGTTGTTAGCGTATCTGCTTCCAATGCAGAAGGTCCAGGGTTCGATTCCCGCTAAAGTCAGAAGTTTTTTAACTTCAGATTTGGACTTATGTCCATCAGTTCTTGTCTTAGGAGTTTGTAGCGGTGACTTTGGAGCCGTCCTAGCAACGAAGCACATAATAAATTTCAGAGTTGTTCTGAATCGGCCTTGTTGATTCTGGCGTTGATTCGCGGGTGTTCGCACTGTCCATACCACTGATTGCTATATTATTTCCAATTAAAAATATCGATCTTTGGTTGGTTATCGCTCACTCGTCGATTGCGTCTGGGCCTGCAGGGTTGGCTTGGTCGCTTTGATTTAAAGTCCCCCACTGAAAATCAGTTATATAACTGAGTGGGCAGACTCTAAATAAAATTTATTTATTTATTTATTAAAGTGTAAAAGTTGTAATTAGGCCTACCCCCCGGACAAAAGAACACGTCTTTGGAAGAAATACTGTAATTACAGCCCCATACAGCACATGATATTGTCTGAATTTTCATTTCAAGTTCACGATGTTAATATCGCGATATTTACTTTGTATGAACGTTTAAAGAACATTTGTGAGTAACATTAAAAGCGTAATGATTACTGAACGTTCCAAGAACATTCATTTTCAAATATTCATTCGACATTACGTTTTGAATATTCATACAATGTGATATAATAATATATGATGGTTAAACGTTCTATGAACATTATATACGTAACTATGTTTGAACATTTTAAAAATTGAATTATGGAAATGGCTGCGTTCTGTATCGTAACTCAAATGCATGCGAACAAATTCATTTTTTAACGGTTAAATAACGTAATGTTTATAAAATATTCCTTCAACATAGATATGATATTCTTCTTTGAACATTTGAATTCTCAAGGGTTTTTTTGCGGCGTGGGGTAGCTTGTCCTGACCTGTCTGTGCTCATTCGAAGATCAGTCGTCGGGAGAGGAAGACGTGTACGTGTGGTCGTTGTATTTAACATGACTTTAAAAGAGGTGTGAGACGGGTCATTTCGCCGTGTCGCGTTTTTACACTTACTTAGTGTGTTAGTTCGACGTTTCGGAACCACTCTGAGTTGCATCTTCAGGACGACTGGTTGCTGAAAGTGCGTTATGTGTATCTGGCAAGCCACCCCAGTTGGGCCATATAGTACTTGAAAATGGAATGTCACAATTGGCCGGAAATTGCATTATTTTAAAGGCAATGGATGTGGCAGCCACACATCGTTGTGCTCACTGCAAAACAACGTAAGTACCTTTTACCAAATTGTTTAGGAGAGACAAATAACCATTTCAATTCTTAACATATCTGATAGGCTTTGAGCCGCACGACCACCTCCCCCCCCCCCCCCTAAAAAAGACTGACATTTTCTACACACGAACAACAAAGAAATTATAATTTGTATGAATTTGTATAAAAGTAAAATACAACAATGAGATTAAAACAAAACAATAGTGTATGAAGATTTTTTGTAGAGTTGAAACGGTTAACGGTCTATCAGAAACAATTTGGTTAAAGCTGCTCTCACATTGTTTTGCAGTTAGTCCAACGATATTCTACAACCCACTCTCCGATGCCCCACCAACCTTTTTAGTCTCCAAAACCCCACTATACCTACTCTACCTGTTTTCCTAAGCCTATGTTACACCACGTAAGATAAGTGCAAGATCCAGTTTATGAATGTGGCTTGCCTATCCTTTGAGAATATCCCAAGAACCTTGCTTGAATATTGATATAAATGTTTATTTAAAGGGGTATTTAACCATTTAACTCAAAAAATATATTTCATTCAAGCTAACTAGTAATGAATTTAGCAATTAACAGAAAAATTATTGGGGCCACCATGACCTCCCAAAAAATTGTCAAACATGACATTTTTCGACCTAGGTCCCATCGGCAAAAATCTCCATAAAGAAATAACATGGGAGCGATCTTTATGCCCCGTGACCTTGGAGGATTTTGATCCAAAAAAATATTGGCCATTATTGACGTACTCGACAGCCTTTTCTGTAAATTCTCTATATTTTGTTTGTAATTTGGGCAAGTAGTTCGGTCAAAAATATGCTGATTACCAGATGGGGTGTGATTTTGGAATGCATATTTTTGCGTGTTTGAGGGTATATTTGGGCACAGTTTCAAGACACGATGTTATAAAGGGGCATTTAGATTGGTAGTATGCTCTAGTATCTATGTGGACCAAAAAAGAAGCAGGTTAAAGCAGATTTAGGAAATTTTCAAAAAAAAAAATTTTCGCCAATTTCTGGATCAAAAAAAAAAAAAAAATTGGGTTGAATCACAGTTACAAGATATAATTTTTTAAACGGTCATTTAAGTGGAGTATTGTGCTATAGATCACGTAATAAAAAATAATTTTTTGGGTTTTAGCCCCTTTAATATTATGTGGACGTTTATTTAATATTCTGTGAACATTTATTTCATATTTTATATTGTGTAAATATACTTATTGTTATGTTCAATAAACATTCTTAGAACATTCACAATGTCATAATATGATATTATGTGCACGTTTATTAAATATTAAAAGTGGTGACATTTGACCATTCCTACAATGTTTATTGAATATAACTAAGCGTTTTCAGAACATTGTGTGAATGTTTATAATGTTCAGGGACAATTTTTATAGAACGTTCCATGAATATGGTTGTGCTGTATGGGAGGTGGACAAAATAACGCTTATTTCTTGAAAGGTGCAAAAGGTGTAAATATTAATGGACAAAAGAACAAACCTAATGTATTAATTCTTTTTGTGTTAGAACCACAGCTTAAAATGCTTTGTTTCCAATTACCCTACTTTAGTTTCCTTATGGGTCTATGAGTTGTACCATGGCTGTTTCCATTTACCCCAATATCCGGGGTAATTGGAAACAAATTCGAGTCTTTAAAAAAAGCAATAAAAATACCATACAATATTCTTCCATGAAATTCTTGTTGAATCCATGAATTAGTTTACATCCCAATGCACAATTTTGCTCCTTACATTTTTTCTCTCCTACCAATACCCTAGCCTACAAATAAGGTCAAATTTTATAAACACTAAAAGTGTTTCCAATTACCCACATTACCCCTATACTCCCTGATTTGCTGTTCCTGATTTTTGGAGAACTTCATATTCGTTTGAGTGGGATCGTCTAATAAATCAGTTTTTTTTATTTTCGTTTTTCTTTTTTTCTTTCTTATTCTTTTTCCTTTTCCCTTTTTTCTCCTTTCTTTCTTTCTTTCTTTTTTCCTTTCTTCCTTTCTTCTTTTTTTCATTCCCCACCCTTTTTTTATATTTGATTCATTCATTAAATACATTTAATATCATTTTTATTTGTTAACAAAATTGTTGTGTTTAAATGCATTGTGTTGTAATGCTACTATTTCAAATATGTACTTAAATGTAGTTTACTGTAGTTTCTGCATTTATGTAACTAGATTTATTTAGTTGTCCTCCTTTGTAAATCAGATTTTATAACTGAATAGGATAGACGTTAAATAAATAATAAAATAAAATCAATAAAATAAAATTAGAAATTCATTTTTTACACACACGTACACAATTGACAGGTAGTGGTAGCGGTACACGACATGAAAAACGACAATACTGCACTTTTTGAACACGGTTTGCCGCTTTGCACAGTTGTAGGTGGGACCAAAACTAATATTTAAGGATGTGGAGGCACTCGAAATTTCCCTTAGAATTCAAAATGGCCGCCATTTTGAATTCTAAGGGAAATTTTGAGTGCCTCCACATCCTTAAAAATTACTTTTGGTTCCACCTACAACTGTGCAAAGTGGCAAACCGTGTTCGAAAAGTGCAGTATTTTTTTGCGTACCGCTACCACTAAGGTACAGTACTATGCACAACAATTATGTTGTGCGGAAACGAACCGGCGCGGAATAGTCGTGTAGGAGCGGGGTCCAGGGGCGCAGCACCGGCTGGGGGTGGCTCACCATTACGCAAACCAGTCTTGCGATTAAACCACATAACCGTCATCAACAAAACACACACAATATTTTTTTTCCAAGTTTGTGATTCAATTGAAACAAAAACACCCGCAAACAAGGGCGATTCAACAACAACTTTCTTTGCTAGGACGGCTCCAAACTCAACGTTTACAAATTCCCAGGATGAAAACTGATGGACTAGAGTTCAAATCAATAGTTACAAAACTTTTGACTTGAGCGGTGAATGGACCCCTGGACCTTCTGCACTAGGAGGATTTAGTATATTACCTCTGGAGGGGCCCGGCCGGCAGTAGTAGCACGCAAGGCTTGAAGCATCCCCCACTCTCTATCCCCCCCTCACGCGCCGCTCGCTCGCTGCCAGACTCCAGGCAAGAGAGGCAAAATTTACACGCGCGCTATGGGGAGAAACTATTACAATCGAGGCTGGAACAGTTTCTAATTGAACTAAGACAAAATCTTTAGTCAGTACAAATAACTATGTTCGTCTTATTGCACTCTTAAAAAATTACATTCCAATTGCAATGATACCGAAGGCTCACCGGTTCTAAATGTTGGCGCGGGTGTACGAAATCATTACCTATGCATTACCATCATCACCGTAGTTTTAAACTGTCCAAAGTAAATAATTTATATTCTACAGAAATGCAAAGTTTTACGTTTAGGACCGCTTTTTTTTGCGCTTTATTTTAAAATGACATGGGAAGAAATAACCATATAAATAACAATAAATTCTAACTTCTAGGGTGTTGAATGTAGTTTTTGACAGACTGTCTTGATCTTTGGTCTTGACCGTTTGTAAAGATTTTTGCTATGATGTATATTTTTGGAGACGTTTGGTTATTGGTCATATGTAATTACGACGATCAACGTCATAGAGATGCACAGGTGTTCCTCTGAAGATATTGTTTGGTGAAGCTCAAGATTCTTAGAGCTTACACGTGTCCAAAACAAATGACCTCGATAATTAGTCTGGGAATGTTTAGATTAGATTAAACCCATTACACTCACTCTCACTCAGTGTGAGAAATTGATCTGATTATCCCTGGCGTTAACGCGTATTTATTTATTTCTCTATATTTACACTCTGTTATAAATTATAGATCTAATATCGAATTTCACTGGCTTCGGATTGACATAAAATATAATCTACATTACGAGCGTAACGCGCGAGATTCTGACACGGTAGGTCACGGATTCGAATCCATCCACTAGCAATCCTGACCACTTTTAATGATATTTTTTACAAGTGTTGGGATTAAGTCCTCTATACACTATACAGCCCTCGGAGAATACCTTAACAATTATTACTTTAATACCCCAATAATCTTGTTTTGTTACCTGAAGATGGTCACAGCTGGTAAAACTGATGTCTAGAGTGTATACTCTACAGCTGCAATCTTTACGAAAATGTTTTGAATAAAGTTTGTAAAATAGAATAAATTAATTTTTAGTCCTACTTTGCACAACAGTTCATTATTATATGAAAATTTTGCTACAATATATTCATTACTACTTTTTCAAGTAGACCGAGTAAGTGAAGCAAATTATTACCAAATTATCTTGAAACACCAACGTTTTGTGGCCGCTGTGGACCACATTGTAAAACTATGTGAAGAAAGTCGCAAGATAAAATCAAATGGCCCCGATGAAGCAATTATTGTTGTATTTATTTTCTCGTGAATATACATGCACAATTAAAATGTGACACCTTACCACCTAAACCTACCTTGAGATAAAAAATGTGGTATCTACTATCTAGTGATATTTTATAAGTATTTCTAACGAACGAATCATAACACAGAACACATTGCTTTTAGCAATCTGTACTCGAAACAATGCAACCATGTTCACAACACATTTTCCCGACAACATAACGTACTAATAGGTTATAAGATGGAAAACAAACATCCTTTCCTACGTGCAGTGAAGTAAGAAATTAAGCCAAACTGTTATTTCAACGATTAAACAATTCATAACGATTTCACTTTTACAGTTTTGATGTATTTCTTTTTATTCGAAGCTCTCCCATAATTTATTCGCAGTATTATTTTGTGTCACTATGCAGAGTAAAGAACGATGCAAGGATATTCAGCGTGTTTGTTATTGTAACACATCTGTAAACCATTGTTTGCACTAAACATACGTATCGCGAGCTACTGAATACGCCGGCTTAGTCTCGTTGCCTGCTCTCTGCGGGAAGCCAGGCGCGCGAAGGGAAATCCCGGCCGTCGAAACGTGCGTCAGCGGCGATGCACTAAGGGCCCCTCCAGAGGTAATGTACTAAATCCTACTAGCTTCTGCATTGGAAGCAGATACGCCAACAACAAGACTAACGAGCCACACATAAATAAATAAATAAATTAATTTTTATTTAGAGTCTACCCACTCAGTTATATAACTGATTTTCAGTGGGGGACTTTAAATCAAAGCGACCAGGCCAACCCTGCAGGCCCCGACGCAATCGACGAGTGAGCGATAACCAACCAAAGATCGATATTTTTAATAGGAAATATAGCAATCAGTGGTATGGACAGTGCGAACACCCGCGAATCAACGCCAGAATCAACAAGGCCGATTCAGAACTCTGAAATTTATTATGTGCTTCGTTGCTAGGACGGCTCCAAAGTCACCGTTTACAAACTCCTAAGACAAGAACTGGTGGACTTTAGTCCAAATCAGAAATAAAAAAACTTCTGACTTTGACGGGAATCGAACCTTGGACCTTCTGCATTGGAAGCAGATACGCTAACCACAAGACCAACGAGCCACACACGAGACACACATGCTTTACATAGTCCGCAATACATGGCATTTAATTACTTGTACTGGTTTGTACCGAGATGCGACAACATGTGAATAATAATGATAATAATAATAATAATAATAATAATAATAATAATAATAATAATAATAATAATAATAATAATAATAATAATAATAATAATAATAATAATAATAATAATATAATAATAATTCAATTTTATTTAAAATATTTTTTCAAAGACAAATACACGATTAAAAAACAATAAAAAACAATCATAATTACAATAATCATGATTAGAAGATCAGCTTGAGGTTCTGAACATAGTTTGATGTAGTCATCGAACTAAGATGGTTAGGTTTCTTGTCCTGAAAAATGTTCTTCACAGGGATCTTGCACTCCGTCGAATGGTTGTGATTTTAGAATTGACGGAGATGGATCACTTGGTTGGTTTTGCACGTAGGAGAGCTGGATGTGGCGAGAGAATGTGGCGCAGTTCTGGTAAAAATTCATGTTTCTCGTAGTTTAAT
>JAMZAV010013728.1:0-15058 GCA_024449915.1 Sweltsa coloradensis | reverse complement strand
CCCTGGAAAAGACCGGTATCCCCGTTTTCCCTAGCCTCCCTGCTATTTTTCATTTCATCGGAGGATTCAGGCGATGTCCACGTCAAAACCCTTTCTGTGGTGGATGTGACTGTTTCTGTTCTCTCTGTGGAGGATGCGACTGTTGCTGTTCTCTCTGTGGAGGTTGTGGTGCTCGGGCTGGGTACACCGCTGTTCATGCAGGTGGCCGCCAGTTTCGCATCGGCTGTAACACAGAGCGGATCAGTACCCTCAGAACAACGACATGCTGCAATAGGAAAACACTAGTGGCGTTCGGAAGAAATTACTCCATCAGACTTGGGACGGCAACAGAATTAATTACCCCGAACTTCAAGAAACCGGACGATATCAGAATAAATTAATAAATAATTATAACTTTGTCTTCATGTAGCAAAAGTTTCTAGTATAACGGACTGGTCTTAATTGATTTTATCTCATTTTTTATTTAAATTTAATTCCAATAATTCAATATAATACATACGTGATAGTAAATTAAATTTTCTGTGTTTTTATGATATCTCGATAACATTTTTAGGAAGAACGCAAGTTGATTGATTTTTTCTTTTGTCTAGAAAAACAAAGCTGCCTCAATATTGCACAACACAATAAATAATAGCGCACACAAGTAATATTAGGTCTGTACCGTCACCTGCACCTAACTGTGATGTGGGTATTCAAAACGTAAGAAAATGGTGTAGCATTCTTTCTTATAGGATTTGACCTTTATTTTGATGTTCCTCACTTTATGTGTATTTAGCGGTTAGTGTGTAGATTCTAAATACAAATGCATTACTATGTTTATAGAAGGGGCTTAGATGCATAGAGTTAACATACTGTTAGTAGCTAGAGTTCTCACTCGCGCACGGTTCGCTAGCAAATTGAACAATCCAAGATGGCTTCTTGTTTGGGCAACTTATAGATGGGTCAAGTTCTAGATTGTGTGTTTTATTTATTTAACAATTTATTTTACAAAAAAACAATAGATCTATCAATAGGATGTCTTCTTTCTTAAAGTTAGGTATCTTTAATAGCTTTGTGACTCTTGTCAGATGTTAGAAACTTTGTTGAACCTTAATTAATAAAATGTTAGAAACTTTGTTGAACCTTTAGAGTTTACCCACTCAGTTATATAACGGATTTCCAATGTTTTTTTTTGTACAACGTTACTACCTGTTATATAGTTTCATTTTTAATAAACTCTTAACTATTTGGTCCATTAATAATTTTTAAATAAAACTAATATATATACTAAAAACATGTGGTCTCTGACAATGAAAGCCGACTTTTTACCACAATGGTGTAATATTTTTATACCTTTATATTTTTGGTATACTTTTAAATAATATTTCCTCAAAGTCAAAACTTAATTCATTATTTTCCCTTTGTTTGTTCGTGTGCTACAATGTTTTTTTTTCTTCTAAAAAGCACATTGGTGGCCATTTAATCAAGTTGACAGCGGAAAAAATTGACACGCAAATCGAGCCTAAGCCCTTTTGTGTTCATTGAGTCCTATTTTTAATTCATGATTTTAAAATGTTTTATATATTGAGGGAATCCATTCCACACAAACAGCTATTCGCTAAGCCAATAACATTTCGACGTATGCAACACTTTTCAAAGTGGTCAATAAAGCATACATGGACAGCACTAGAGTCGTAGATATATAATATCTTATGTTAATCAGCCTGGATTAATCTACGAATAGGCTATTTTAGACTTAAAAACAACATCCAACATTCGAAAAAACAAAAATATATTGTATATTACTTAACACAGCGTTTGAAAGTGTAAATGTAGAGCCATATTATATTTTTGCGTCCGTGACAACTCAAAAATTTCAAACAAATGTGGTGTCAGTCGGTCAAGCGAACAATAAACCAATAAAACCCATGTCCCACATCATCTTAAATGTTTTACTTACGACTCGAATGGCACAAGAAATGCTGCTTCATGAAGCAGGAGAGTCCATACAGGAAGAAATTCTTCTGGTTCTCTCTATCCAGGTTAAGACACTTAAATCCCAAGAGGTAGGAATCTTCGTCGAAGTTCACGGGGCAATATGAGATCGTCCCCTTTTCCCCTCCCATCGATACATCTTTATACAATTTTTCGTTGAGATTGTTGACGTCCCCTTGGGGCTCATGGTGTTTATCTCTTGTCCATTTAAAGGTCATATTATATAAATAACCACCCAACCATATATGTCGGAGTTCTGCAAGGAACGAAATAACTTGTTTATATTAGTAGTGTAGTCGTCTCCTAGAGGCTCCAGGTTCTTATCATGTGTCCACTTGAACGTAATATTGAACAGGTAGCCGCCAACCCAAATGTGAAGCACCTCTGCAAGGAACGAATATTTTAATAAGTAATGTAGTCATCTTATTGAGGATGCAGGATCAAATCATGTGTCCATTTGAAAGTATTATTGAACAGGTAGCCGGAAACCTAGATGTGACGCACTTCTGCAAGGAACGAACTCTTGTTTATATTGGTAGGGATGGCACATGAACTGGTTTTACCTAGCAACGATATTTTTCATCATAAACGATGTTGGTTCCTGCTTCAAGCAAATACAGCAATACTTCCACATAGTTTGATCATAATACTAGATGCAATGATTCAAAGCTCTATTTTCATCTTAAATCGCATAAATGATTTTTAAAACTGCATTCTTGTTGAAAAAACCTTTTTTTGGTGGCACATTACTACAGGAAAATAATGTAAAATTATCATTACACTATATTAAACGTGACAATTAAATTAAACAACATTCAATACAATACCATAAAGAATAATTATCAATATGATTACTTTAAAAGTTTAATAAGAATGTATGTATATTGTTATGTTTTAATGATATTATATCAAATGTATGTTTATGTGAGTGTGAATATCCACAAAATTCATCCCTGCCATTCTATAAAAAAGTGTCTAAATAAAATAAATGATCTACCCTTTAACTAAAGTTGTTTCTTAATTTACATTTTGTGGACTAACAAGATTGAAAATATTTATTCTTCGCTTGTTAATGTAGAAATTTGTGGTTTGACATTTTTCTAGAAACATACAAAATTTCGGCAATGAATTACAATCATTATAATTTTTCATCAAAAATACCTTATTTTTGTATTTTACCTTTGTTTGAAAATAAAAATATTAAATCATATTTTGCTATATAGCATTACTAAAAGTCATTCACATCATAAAATAAAACAAACTAATATGCATTAGTATAGGACTGTATTAGTATATTAATGAATCGATTATAAAATGTAAGCATATTCTAAAATCTTTGGCTTTCGGACCATACCTTCTTTTAGAGTAAGCCCCATAGCGGTGAACAGGAATGGCAACTGCTTAGCGAGGCCTTCCTTGTCGGTTTCTAGCTGCATCAGTTCTCCATCCAAACATGTCTTGCAGACATTCTGGGCTTTGTTCCAGGTCTCCCCGTAAGTGCTCAACCACATACCAGGGGCCTCGGGCACCGGAACTAGCGGCTGGGTATCCGTTATCTCAGACCCTGAAAGAAAACTTTTGGTTAATTGTCAAAAAAATATGAAAAATTAATGAATTTGTATTTTCGCAAACGCTTTTTCAGGCGCCTTGTTGGATGAGCGATATTGGTATTTTAAGCTGCTTTGAGTTATGCAGATTTTCTGTTGTTCTGTGAAAAAATCTTAACAATCGGATAAAGCATGTAGGTGTTTTATGTCAAAGAAATAATTTAAACTAGGAAGCATTGCAAACACTTTTTTTAGTCGCGTTGATGGATGAGCTCTTTTTAAGTTTTTAGTTTGCGTGGGATATCTTTACTTTTGCAAGGGCTTTGCTTTGCTCCCTACACATTGCAGGTGAATGCTGTCAAGTTTCTATTGTTTCTTGTAAATTGTTATTATTTAACTAAAACCCTATTTAAAAGCTATATTTCTATCGATTTTGGCTTACTTTTTTCTTTTTTTCTTTCAAAAGGTACTACATCACCATAACCCTAATGTCCATGTATAATATTAACGTTGTAGCCTTACCCGTTTGGTCATAATCGGCCCAAAAAGAACGAAAATATTTTCGTCTTTAAGACCGCTATTTTCTAGTAAGAAGAATAAATCGAGTGTGGACTGATCGGTCGCTTTAAGAATCTGATTTTAACAATCAAAGTATATTATTGTATCCTTGGTCTACACTCCACGAGGACGTGCGTTAAAATCACGAATACCTGCATATTGCATGTTTTTGTTGTAATCGTTTATCACCAGTAATTATGGAATACCCTTAGTGCGATGATGGAGAGATAAAGCAACACAAGTAGTCATAGTCACCAGTCTCAACCAAGAGTCAAGACTATTCGCTTAATTGCTCCTGACGTAACCGGTGATACATGCTGTAAAATGTAGAATGAAAATTAGATGACGGTAATTAGCGTTTCTAGCACTTATGCTCTTTTAAGACTTTTAGTGGTAATAATTGATGAGGATAAAGACGATTAAAAAACACACATGCCTTATGCGGTATTTGAACCCACGTCCTCGGAGAGCCACATTCGAGACTATGACTGTTTATAGATGAGGATGAAGGACGATTACAAAACACACATGCCTTATGCGGTATTTGAACCCACGACCTCGTAGAGCCATATTCGATACGATTACTGTTGATCGATGAAGATGAAGGACGATTTCAAAAAAAAAAATAATGCGGGATTCGAACCCAAGTCCTCGAAGAGCCACACGCTAAGCGCTCTAATAATGTGTGCCATCGCGGACGACTATGAGAATAAACATGAGCAACGTTCATGGTCTCTTCAGACACGTCCTTAGGCTGTGTCTGAATGGTCCATCTCCAGGGTCCATGTCAGACTCAATGTTAATGTCCTATACTTGACAAAAGCAACGATACCTGCCGGGCAAAGTCAACACTACCTAAAGTTGGGTTAGGAGAGCATTCGGAAGTCCTTTGCAAAGTATTTCCGTACTAAAAACTATTTGGACAAACAGTTTAAACAATTATTAAATACGTGATAAGAACATACAAAACTTAATATTTTTAATCAATTAATAATGCATTCGTTTGTTGTTTCGCTCATTTTCGAAGTCAGTCATTTTTAAACGGACCTAAACGAGTGCACACATACTATTGCTCGGACATATAATGCACCTGGAACTAATTTTCAGACAGTACTTCATAAATATGTCATTGACCGAAAATTAGAGCATTCTATGTTGTTTGACGTTCACTTGAATCTGGACCCGGACGTAGACGTGGAATAACATTGACAGATACACCCTTAGTATTTGTGATCAGATACGATTGTGATTAAATAAAAATAAAATAAATTAATTTGTAATTAGAGTCTACCCACTCAGTTATATAACTGATTTTCAGTGGAGGATAGTAAATCAAAGCGACTAAGCCAACCCTGTAGGCCCCGACGCAATCGACGAGTGAGCGATAACCTCCCAAAGATCGATATTTTTAATAGGAAATATAACAATCAGTGGTATGGACAGTGCGAACACCCGCGGATCAGTTCCAGAATCAACAAGGCCGATTCAGAACAACTCTGAATTTGTATGTGTTTCATTGCAATGACGTCTCCAAAGTCACCGTTTACAAACTTCTAAGACAAGAACTGGACAACTTAAGAGAATATAGGACATGTGAAAATAAGCAGTATTTTGAAAATAACGTTGACTTCCAGCAAATAGCTGTTTTCTCGGCCGTTTATCAACCGATCGGCATGAAATCTTCAGCAATATAATTGTAAAGGTTTTCTATAGAGCCCTGTAGTGCCGGATTTTAAGGAAATATATACATTTATCTAGCATGAATTTT
Source organism: Sweltsa coloradensis (assembly GCA_024449915.1). NCBI lineage: Eukaryota > Metazoa > Arthropoda > Insecta > Plecoptera > Chloroperlidae > Sweltsa > Sweltsa coloradensis. The sequence continues at coordinate 9,211 of JAMZAV010013728.1, read as the reverse complement.
TTTAAATGGCACAATTTTTACAAAAATACTGTTTCACGCGCCGTTTCATGGAACTTTAAAAAATACCCCCAGACACTTATTTCAGAAAACTTTACTCTATTGCCCTGAATTGATGAATTTTCTCTTCAACCCAGTCAACAGAATTGTTCTATCACCAACCGTTTATGAAAAAACAGCTATTTCCCAGGCATTGTTTTGCGTTATTTCTTTCGACTGTAGTCCGCTAGGTGGCGTAGGCGCTGCGAAAAAGTCGTGAGACGATTTCGTGTTCGAGCGAGTGTTTTGTGGAATTTGAGGGGAGGTAAACTGATAGTATCTTGTTACGCGTAGGAAGTCAATGTAACTGGCCAAGGAATTTCCGACGTAAAATCTATGCCAGAACCGGGATTTGAGACAAGGACCTTGGAGCATTGGATTGGAACTATGCATATAGGACACCATTTATCATATTTTTTTGTCCCCACCATTACTATTATTAAAATAAAAATATGTTTATTGTTCTCGTTCTTGTTTGTTGTAAGTAGTCTATACTATTTTTAAATGTTCTATGTATAGTGTTTAGTGCTAGTGGTGATGCCATGTTGTTTATTTTCATTTGAAAAAACGAATCTTTGGCCGGATTATTTAGTTTATGAAACTGACGGTCTTGCTGAGATGATTGTCAGAAATAAGATTGATTGATATTGACCTTTACGACTGACGACTTCGCAATGTGTGTAGAGCACTTCACTCGCCAAAAGTATATGTACAAACAAGAATTTGAACCCTGGACCTTGTGCATCGGAAACAAGAATTGTCCCTAAGGACCTCATTTATCATATTTGTAATTATTCAAATTTATATTATTGTTGTGATGAAGGTGCAAGCAGGGGCGTAGCGAGGGGGGGGGATCAGGGTGTTCGATCCCCCCCCGAAATCAAAAAAAAAATAAAATGTTTATTCTCTACACAAAGGCAAAAGGCAATTGTACTCTTTGAGATGAGTGCTCCAATATGTACATTATTACTAACATTTTAAAGTTGTTTTACAAAATGAAGAAGTCACAATAATGTATTAGTTTTTCTACCCAGGGTAGATGTAAACAAAGTGTGTCTTAGCATTCCGCCTTCAGATTCAGGTTATTCTGCAAATCAATGCAGTTTCGTCTAAGCAGGTCAGTAACGCTCCTTGTGTAAGGCAAGGGTAGGAGTAGTGGGCCAGTGGCCTAGTTAGGGGTAGGCCTCTTGTTTTGTCAGCGAGATGGGCAATTGTGACTTAGAGACAGTTGTCGAGTCCGTGCCTGTCAGAGAACGACGTGTATTATTTCTGTCATCGCGTGTAGTAGTTGTATCCGGAATCCTGTGTGTGTTCTATGAATTGTGTTTTTTAATTAGTGCGGCATATGCATAAAATATTTGCTTATGTAGTGTGTACATGACAGTGTGTGATCATTGCGATGTTATCTGATAAGTGACTGATACTATTTACTTATGTAGTGTGTACATGACAGTGTGATCATTGCGATGTTATCTGATAAGTGACTGATACTATTTCAACATGAATAAGGGTAAAAATAGTAAAATAAGCGACTTTTTCAGTTAAAAGGCACAAATTAGACAATGTGACTGTCGATGACACAGGACAGTGCTAACGTCACCATAACAATAGCCGATAATAAACACTCAAACAGATGTTACTGAGCGGGAGAGAAGCAGCCCTTCAGAGGGAAGTTGTAATAAAGAATGTGAAACAAATTAAAGTAACGCTCAAGTATCGGGTCATTTACTTGACGTTGGTAATTACGTGGATGTTAAAAGTAATGTCATATCCGACGAATTAAAATGTTCGCTACTGAAAACCGCGTGGTCGCCACCTGAGTTTTATAAATTTCCTGTCGGCTTACGAAATTTGAAATTTCAAAGATCGTGGTTAGCAGAATTTCCGTGGCTTTCATATTCGGAAGTAAAGGAGGGAGCGTTTTGCCGAATGTGCGTTTTGTTTTTAAATTCAAACACGGACGTGGGAAAAGGGGACCACCAACGCTTGGGAGCATTAGTGACCCGTCCGCATCAACGTTGGAAAAAAGCCAAAGAAGAATTTAGGCGTCATGAATCCACAGTTTACCATAAAAAATGTGCAACTTATGCAGTTAATCTTGTTGCTGTGCACGAGAAAAGAATTGAGAGTGTCGATGTACAAATTGATTTGGCCCGAAAATCGCAAATAGAAGATAACCGAAAAAAACTAACGCCTATCATAAAAACCATAATTCTTTGTGGTAGACAAGGAATTGCCTTGCGAGGTCACAACGACTCTGGACCCCTTTCACTAAATGAACCAACAGAGAACGGTGGAAATTTCCGAGCTCTGTTGCGATATCGCATTGAAAGCGGGGATAACATCCTGAAAAATCATCTTGAGACCAGCGCTTTTAAATGCCACATATATCAGTCCACAAATTCAGAATACTGTAATTGAAGGATGTGAACACGTGATTGTGAACGAGTTGGTAGCCCGAGTGAACAAAGCAGGAGTTTTTAGTGTTCTGGCAGATGAAACCACTGATGTATCAGGAATAGAACAATTTTCCCTTTGTGTTCGGTACGTGCATCACGATGAGCTGAACTCAGACTTTGTACTTCGTGAAGTTTTCCCTTTCAAGTTCGTTCCCTTTTATGATCTCAGGGGTGCTGCGTTGGCTACAACACTGATCATAATATTCAACAAGTTGGGCTTGATCCCCGAAACATGAGGGGGCAAGGGTATGACGGTGCCGCAGCAATGAGTGGGCGTTTCAATGGCTGCCAGGCCGTAGTTAAAGAAAAAATATCCGTCAGCACTGTACGTACACTGCGCGAATCATTGTTTTGAACTTGGCGCTATCCCATTCATGCAATATCCCTATAATTCGAAACTGCATTGGGACAGTTAAAGAAATAATTTCTTTTTTCCGCGTGTCTGCCAAACGCGAAGCTGTGTTGAAGCGAATGGTGAGGGAGGAGAACGAAAATGCCAAAAGAACACGCCTTCTGAAATTTTGTGAGACTCGTTGGGTTGAACATCAGGATGCCTTGTTTTTATTTAATGATTTGTATGATCCGATTTGCAATGCTTTGCAAGAAATTCAAAACTTCCCTGAGGGACACTGATACATCCTCAAAGGCCTTCAGACACCTAACTGCAGTACAAAACAGTACTTTCATCATTGCTCTCGGTGTAACTTGTCAAGTGTTTGGCCTCACGTACAATCTGTCAAAAGCATTACAAACTCAAGCAATGTGATCTTGCAAGTTGCGTCAATCAAGCAGAACATTTGGAAAGTGAAATCCAAGGACTAAGAACTGAAGCGGAAACAAAATTTAGTGCTATATACCTCGAAGCTACTGAGCGCTCTGAAAAGAATGGCATTTCCATTGTTTTACCCAGAAAAATTGGAAAACAGGTGCATCGAGATAACTACCCTTCAAATGACCCAGAGGTTAATTACCGGCAATCTATTACATCCCGTTTTTGGATCATATGTCAGAACAAATTCACAACCGATTTCTCAACCACAAAGCAGTGCTTCAACAAATTCAAATCCTTCTTCCCAAAAATTGTGTTACGGTCAGTAGTGAGGAAATAGAAGATGGTATTAACATTTTCATAGATCAATGGCATGAGGACATTAATCACCCATTGTCAACCATCAAGGGAGAGTTTCTCATGTGGAGGCGAAGGTGGTTAGACACCGAAGTAAGTGATCGAAATCTTGACTTCCTCGAATCACTTAACAAGTGTAACATTCAGCTATTTCCGACGATCCACAAATTAATTAAAATTGCGGCAACATGCCTGTGTCCGTTGCGTCGAGCGAGAGGGTCGTTTTCAACGCTGAGAAGATTAAAAACATACCTAAGGAACACTGTTTCTCAAGCTCGTTTGAACGGATTAGCCCTGTTATCTGTTCACCGTGATGTGGATGTCTCCATAGACAAGGTGCTCGATCACATGGGCGAAATCACCTAGACGTTTGCAGCTAGCAGTTTAAGGTAAGAAGTATTTTTATGGGCCGAATTATGAACAGCTAATAAAAAGTTAGTAGCTAATAAATCGCTATTCGGCGTATTTCAAGGTTTCTGATTGGTGGTTGTCATGGTGAAAAAAAGTTAATAGCTACTCAATTTTTAATAGCTGTTCATAATACCGGGCCTTAGTGTTTATATCAAAGGGTTCTAAAACCTACAGTTAGCTTGTGTATTAGCGGTTATAATGTATATTTCACCATTATTTGTGATACAATATTTTCGCCTTAAAACTCGTTTTAGGCCTCTAAAATTAACAGTCATCAAAAAAAAAATTTCGCCAAAGGCGAAATTGCCTCCGGCGGCTGGGGCTTTGCCCAGACCCCAGCTGGTCCACGCCACCTCGTTTTCGGGCATAATCATCCCCCCCCCCCGAAACAAAATCCTGGCTACGCCCCTGGGTGCAAGTAAATAATTTTAAAATATATGATGAATTTACCTAGGTAGAGCTAGTGCTAACGATGATACGTTTCACCAGATGGATTCTTCAATGTTGTCGGCGAATACACAAATAACACAATAGAAGAAATCAAGATCCCTTTTTCGGTTTTAAAATAGTCCCTGGCAGCCTTTTGGATTCGAATTGTCTCCACGTATTATATTTATGCACTTACGCTAACGGCGACGAATAAGGTTTGTATATACGAATAAATTAATGTATGGTCTGGTTCTGCTAGATATCGCAAGTGCGGCAACGATTATCATAATCATTATCGGTGATTATCGTTCGGTGAATGTGTGATTGTGTTGTCTTGGGGACGGGGAACGGGAAGAGGAGCGAGCATGTGCGTCTGGCGATCTATCATCCTACAGCTGTCAGATAACAAGTGCTGTATCACGCGAAGCGTTGATTACTTCATGAAGCATGTGCGCGTTATTTTGACCATCTACGTCTATTGACGTCAAGGTGGATCAAAGGAAGAGGGAAGAGACAATTAAAGTTACGTTTCAATGCAAAAATGAGATGCCTTTTCATTGAATTATAAATAAGAAGCTCGGCTTGAAGACTACAGGTCAGAAAAAATCCACGGACAAGAGAGAACGGCAAGTTTCTTGACTATAATGCCTAGTTTCTTGTTGTAGATAATATTCTAAAAACTTGTTTCCCCCCCCCCCCCCCCCCCCCAATACCAGGAGTTGGGACGATTATTGTTTTTTGAGTCCCGTGTCTTAGGACTACATTCGACGATATTTGCACTGTTAAAAATGAACCCGAACAACAAAATGTTATGCAATCATATTCATAGCCGCTGTTTAGAGATTGATAAAGTGAAGAGAGGTAGGAAAATGCTTTTTAGGCAAATGTTTCACCGCAGGCGTCTGAAATTTCGAACATATACCACGATATACTAAATATATGGTTTCACAGTAACACATTTTTAAAAAATTTGTTTAAAATAATTCATAAAAAAATCAATTAGTTTAAAACGAATTTCAAATTCAAAGTCAAAAATTGACTATAATATATCATGATTTTTTCTGGATAATTAAGAAAGGGAAATTTGTGAAATCTATGACCGTAGGTCTGTCCATGTATGCTTTATTGACAACTTTGCAATGTTTCCTATACGTCGAATGCTTCTTGGCCGAGCGAATAGCTGTTTGCTAACTGCCAAATGTGTCATATTCTCTCTGAAGGCGAGATTATTTATTGAAATTACAAAATAGTATTATATAAATCTGCTCGCGCTGTATACCCACTCACGCTCCGCTCACAAAAGCGAATTTTAAACTAGGAGAACTTTTCAAAATTTTTAAAACTTACACGTGCCAGGTCTTTGTTGGATAAAATAACCTTGTCTCTTGAAAATCGAACTTCTATATACATTTAGTTCATATCAATTTTTCCAAGAACACTCATGGAACGATTGCAGTCTTTCTTCACATAGAAATAAAAATCAAGTCTGAAAAAAGTTCTACGATAATATTTCAACCCACACACACAGAGTTGAAACTATTAAATCAACCAATGACTACATCTACGAGTGTGTACGGTATTTACAAACTATTTACAAAATGATGTCAAAATGTGACGCGTGCTACCCACTGGTGGTGTCCAATGTCCATGCACCCTCAAGATAAGTATAGCGTTTTCCCGAATGCGATCTATTTTGTTCGTCAATTCAATATAATATAATACTATTTATAGATTGAAATCATAACAATACCAATTTTTACTTTTTTGTCCTATATTTGATCCGGAGAGGATACTGCCACAGACTACAAATTCTCATTCAAAAAATGAAATTTTGAAGAACTAAGAATTCATTCTAGAATTTTAATATTCGGATTCACATATAATTAGACTTCAAAATAAAAGAATACATTGGAGACGATGGTGATTTTTTTTGTGAAGGACGAATAAAAAAACATGTGATGTACGGAATTCGAACCCACGTCCTCGTAGAGCCATACGCAAACAGTGTCGGAGTTGAAAAGAAATGAGATAATCATTTCTCTTCAATCGGGTCGCGACCTAATGTTGAAGTTGTAAATTTACGAATAACATTTTGGTTACACATCGCATTCGTTTTTGTTTTTTTTAAGTTAGTGCGTGTGAGCTGCGGATGGAAGTTTAAGTTCTGCCAATCGAAAAATTTCAAATTTGTCACTGTAACAATGTAAAATTACGTACTAGTTGATAGTGATACTGTGTTTTACAATTATCTATTTACATACAAAGTAACTTTGGTAGAAATAGCGTCCAATTAACAATTGGCTGGATGGGGTCGTCCGGAGGACACTGGGGTAGGAGATCTATCGAATTCTTAAATTTTGCAATTTTTAAAAGCTTAAAAAACTTAGAAAAATTTTGAAATTGTCTATGCAACGTAAACCGGAGAGTCGTGATGGTCGCGTTCGCCCGCCCCCGCCCTTCCCCATATCCGCCCCTGTCGTACGGCCACTGCCAGTTATAGTTCGTCCGTTTATATAGGCCTACATTTGACGAATTTCGGTATTTTCGCCGACACAGCGGGAACATGTAAGCCACTTGTTATAACCAATTACGAGGGTTGTAATTTAAAATTCAGTCTTCGCTGACCGTCGTCAATGTTGCCGGCTGAAAATTTCATTGTGGCCTCTTTGGCAAACCATTAAGCGCAATAATGGGAAAATTAAACTAAGTGATTTGGGGACGGTTTGCTATTCATTATAATAGATAGTCAATCACTGGGGATCTCCGAGACTATTTCCCGGTAACCAGAGAAAATGATCTTGTCAAGAGGTGTGAACAAATCAGGTATTTTGTCCTTTGAGGAACTCCAAATTCGTCAACTGTAAACGGGACGAACTTTAATTTTTCCTTGACCATAGCTAAAACTGATTCAATTTTTTAATTTTGGTTCGGGGGATAGTACAACTCTACAATACCATGTTCCTTGTACGCATAAATTACTTTTACGCGCTAGTGCGTGTCATGTCATCTTATGTAAGTGGATAGGGGTTGATTTTGATTTCTAGCTCAGTAAAATGCTTGGATAATAAAATTTTTTCGTAGTAAATCATAGATAATGTATGACTTTTATTATAATATATCGCAATTATTCAAAATGAGCACATTGCCATAAATTTTCTAGAAACAATGTAGGCCTACTGAAATTAGTAATGAGACTACTCTATCAACAAACAAAGTTGAAAGCAGTATTGAGAAAATCAGTATTTTATTCAACCCCCCCATCTATATTCGGATATGACAATAATTTCAATCACTGTTTTTTTAATGGCACACTACCCAAATGTGTGTGTACTTTACACTATTTTGATCAACAAATAGTGAAAATATTTTATTTTTATTAATTTTTGTGAAAACATTGTAGTAAACTGTAGTGTTGATACTGATAATATATCTATAAAAAAGAAACTTTAAGCACCCAAAAGATTGATAAATTATCAACCTATATCCACCCCTTTAAAAAGCTAGAATTTTTTTTTTCCTCCTCCCCTCCATGATGTCATGATGTCCAGAACACCGTTTTACAAAAATTATAGTTGCAAGTTCAACACATTGTTTTTATGGTATTATTAGGTATAGATGACTATGAGTAGTGTGCCTCAATAAGTGAAATAAAAAAATAACCTTTGTTTTGACAAAGTATTTTATTTTTATTGGCGTACAACTAACTATATACCATCCATCTACACACAGAGGAAATATGTACAGAATAAACCTCCAGTGAGTGTGACAAGTGTTCCCAGACCCGATCTAAAAACTACGACTGACTGGCAAAGCGACACGTCATTGCGAGAGTTTTCCCTGCAGATACTAGCTGGGTCTGTGATTGTAATTGTGGGAAATGTCGAGCTACTTATATCGCCCCCTCCCAGTCTCCCACGGCTCGCCATCATTTCCCTACCCTCCCGCTTCTCCCCCGGATGCGAGATTTTTAACGGTCTAATCGGAGAAGCCCGCGTCTCTTCAAAGTACCATATAGTCTTAAGTCCAAATCAGAAGTTAAAAAACTTCTCACTTTGGCGGCAATTAAACCCTGGACCTTCTGCATTGGAAGCAGATACGCTAACCACAAGACCAACGAGCCACTCACCTTCTTCGCAGATAAAGCTCCTTCTCCGATCACACTCTGCCTCGACGTATACAAAGTGGTCGCACACGTGCCGGTCAGCCAGGAGGCAGCCCTCCTTGGTGATGTTGTCTGGACGGTACCAGGCGAACGGTTCGCTTGAGGAGTTTTTAGATTTGTCAACATTGATGAGCTCGTTTGAAGATATCCAAGTCCACGCATTGTTAGTATACAAACCGCCGATCCAAGCGTTCTCGATGACTGGAAAATGAAGGTATTATTAACTTATTTTCTGTGGCTTTTATCCCCAAAAACTAATTTTATCACAAAATCTATAGAATAATTAGACGAGCGAGCGAAGCGACTGAGGATTTTCCATTCAAGAAAAGTGGCACTTCCGTGATTCTGTGGGTCTGTGTGTACATCGAAAATCAGCCGAGATTGCGCTAAAATTTTAAACAGACCATCGGTACGAATTTACTGAGAACAGCTAACAAAATCAGCTAGATCCATTGCGATTTAACCCTACAAGAAATAATAAATTCAAAAATAGGCTGCCAATGTTGAGAAATTATTTTAACAAAAATGGTTTTGATTTTGAAAAAATATTTTTCGTTTTGTTATTTGCCTGGATGTGAAATGCCGTCC
>JAMZAV010013727.1:0-15927 GCA_024449915.1 Sweltsa coloradensis | reverse complement strand
TTCTTATTTTTCAAAATGCGCGTCGTCCCCAAAAAAAAAAGATAAACACTTGACAAATATCAAAACGTTGAAATACTAAATGTTGAGGCCCCAAAATTGACCCTTGTGGTAGCCACTGCACGTTTTTAGCTTCACTATACACATCCCCTATTTTTAAACTTTTAGCTTCCTTTTAAACAAATAGTTTTCAAACCCTTTAAATCGTCCCCTGACGTTTTTTTTGTAAGATCTAAAGTATAGTGTGTAAAGGGTATCAAAGGCTTTTTTAAATCTATAAACATATAATATGAAAATTACTATCAAGTTGGAGTTTATTAGTAGAGAACGATTTAACAGGTTTCTTGTTTTTTCCTTTTGAAATCCATATTGTTTTTTGTTAAAAAATTTAAATTTTGTAAATATTTTATTAAACAGCCCCTACTTTTTTCAAAAAATAATAATAATGATAATTTTTTATTTTTATTGATTCATAGCATTGTCGAAAAAGTTGCCCCGACTGGGGTTCAAACCCCAGTACCTCCGGCTTCACGTGCCATACTATCCCAATTTAAGTACCGGGACATAGAACAAATTTTTACTAAACTGTATTGCGTGATTGCATGAATAAAAATTTAAATTTTTTTTTTAATTTTTAAATTTAAAATTTAAAATACACTTTTTTCGAAAAGTTTGCTTTTTATTTTCATTTGTTCTATTTGGAGGCGTTTTAGTTTTCTGTTTTTTGACTTTTAAACAAAAATTTTTTGATTGTTACTTCTGTCCATGGCGTCGGTCAATACGTGCCTTCGTTTTGTGTGGTAAATAAATCTTCTACTCACTTTACAATTACTTTTATTCTTTTCCTCTGGAATATTAAAACATTTTTGCATAACCTTGCGTAATCAAATATTCCTGAAAGCGGGCTTTCTTAAAAACCTAATATTAATAATAATAAAATAAAATAATAATAATAATAATAATAATATAATAATATAAAATAATAAAATAATAATAAAATAATAAAAAAAAATATTCAATTTTATTTAAAATATTTTTTAAAGACAAATACCGATTAAAACAATAAAAACAATCATAATTACAAAAACTGATAAAAGAAGCTTGAGGTTTGACATAGTTTGATAAGTCATCAATTTAAGTTTGGGCAGGTTTTTCTTAATAATAATCTTAGTAAAAATAATAAAAATAAAATTTATAATAAAAATAATAATAATAATAATAAAATAATAATAAAAATAACAATTTAATAATAATAATAATAATAATAATAATAATAAGCTGGAAAAAAATGAGGAGCGCTAAAATGGACAGAAGATATAACAGTGGGGGGAGCGTAGCTTTTTAGGGTAACGTTATTAAGATTTTTTTTAAAGGTTACGACAAGAGCTCCATAGAGGTTTTTTCTGAATATCCATTGTTAAAGTAAGTGCGCAGAGAAAGCGACAAAGAAAAATTTATATTTAAAAAAAAAATGTTCCCAGAAAAAATTTTAACAAGAATAAGACGCGAAGTGAAAGACGAACTACTAGCACATCAAGATGAAAGGGCGCTACATCGACGAGGAAGCGAAAAAGAAGCCCATTTTGTCCAAACTACTAGAATTTCCCCAGAAATTCCCCCGTAATGCCAAACTGCACAACTTCCAATTACCGGTTTATACCAGAAATTCCAGACCAAACCCAGAACGCCAGACCTCCCAGAACGTCCGGACCTTCCAGAACAAAAAAACCCCCAAAACGTCCAGAACCACTAGAAATGCCAAACCTTTCAGAAGATAAAGACCCCCGAACGACTAGACACAAACAAAAGGGTAAAAGAAAAAACGCTTTAGAAAAACCCCCGACTTATCCATCTAAAGAACACCCTAGCTTAGATTTGCAACACCCAGTCAGAGTTTGCGCACGTAAAACCCAAAAAAAAGACCATACATACCTAAACCAAGCATTCAAAAAAAATGAAGACAGCGGTACACAATGAACCAATTTTTTATCAGCATACACAAAAAGCAAATCTTTTGCAGACGTTCATGGGGCCCTTTTTACTGGCAGTGTAATGTTTGATACTTGGGCTTAAAGGTAAAATCTGCTACTTTTCGAAGAAAAAAACAAGAGAAGAAAATTCCAAAAGGGAACAGCGAAATTTGGGAGAATGAGAGTTTAGGAAAGATATCGGTAGTTTGGGAAAATTTGCGAATGGGTAATCGACAAAAAATGTGGTACTCTACTGCCAAAAAAATATTTGAAAGAATCAAGGTTCACAAAAAAAATGAAACACTGAACAAATTATTCACGAATATTTGGATCACTGGTACACAAATGTAGCATTAGAAAAAGAACATAAGAATGTTCAAGAAAAAAAAAAACATTTTTACCAAAAACATTAGTACCGAAAAATAACAGGAAATGAAACCCCAACTAAGACGGAGAAAAAGGTTTTGGGCGGGAAATTGGGGTAACCCGGTACACCAACCAGGAGCACAATGGTTCAAGCGAAAGAGCAGGATGAGCGATTTTAATTAGATGAGATTCGAAGGTATAACGTTGAGAATTTAAGTCGACAATCAGTGCTACACATGCGGAAAGCAAGGTAATGATAATATTCAAAATTTTTTTGGTATAAGAAATTAAAAATACTCTCACAACAAATTAGAAAAGCACAACGAGTTTATAAATGGAGTTAAAGAAATACCCGAATTCTTTACTGAAGGAGTCCCCTTTCTAAAACCCCGAAAGAAAATTTGACACGAAAAACCCCAAAAAAATTTTCGGCCAATTACATGTCTCCCAAACTATATAAAAAATATTGACTTCATGCAAAATTTAATTAGCATTGCGAAGAATACAATATCGGGGCCGAGGAACAAAAAGGAGCTGTAAAAAACTCGCTGGGATGTAAAGAAAACTTTATCGACTCTACGTAATAAACCCAGGCACACAAAAGAAAGGAATTTCACGTAAATACATTGACTAAAAAAAAGGCTTATGACTAAACCCACACACGGCTTTTCAATTTTACAAATATTAAATAAAAACCCGTTATTGTAAATTTTTTAAAGACAGTAATGAAGACAGGAGAAAAACACTAAAATAATTGAAAAACCAGCAGTAAATACAGATCCAATCCAATTAAAAAGTGGCATTTTTCCCAAGGGGACTCATTAGCTATTAGGTTTTGGGCTGTCAAAAACCCACTGTCGCATATGCTTAAAAGAATCAACATACGGATTTTTAAAATTAAAAATAATAATTGGGATGCACCAAATTTTTCACTATTTCATGGGTGATCTAAAATTTTAGCAACAAATTTTGTTTAATAAACAGTTTTAAACAATACCATTTGAATTTAAATCAAAATATCTGCATGGAGTTTGGGTAGACAAGTGTAAACGCACATATCGAAAAGGGTAAGGTTACGCAGGTAGAAAAGTTCCCCGTTTTGAGATGGAAATAGGATTGGATAAAGGGTGATAACGAAGTACACAAATATTTTTGGATTCACAAGCTGCCAGAAATTTAACTAAAAATAATGAAAGAAAAATTGATAGATACATACAGAAGCGACTAAAAAACTACCTCAAAACGCAACTAAAGGTAAAAAACAAGATCAAAGCAATAAAAACATAGCTATACCAGTATGAAATTCATTTGGAACATTAAATGGACGCAGACAGACATCCACGCGCGGAAATATTAACTCGTATACACTTTCCAAAAAAGAATGAATCATTTAATCAGCAATAAAAGATTTACACTTTCCCAAAAAAAAGGAGGAGAGGCCTAATTTACTGAACAAATTTATTATAAAAAACAAGACATTTTAAAAAAATATTTTTTTTCAAAGCAACCAATCAACACTGCATAGGGCTGTGGACCTTTGTGCAAAAAATTAAATCCCCAAACAAAACTAGCAAACGAAAATGTCAATCACAAGGGGAAATCATAACACGGTTCAAAAGGTTAGTCTTTCAGAAAAGACCCTACACAAGAGAATTATGATGAACTACAAAAGGTCACGTAGTTTAAAAGGGTCAATTAAGGGGTTTAAAAAGGGGGAACTATTTTGGGAACAGAAGGGTTTTTTGCTGGCATTCAAACAGAGTGTTGCAAAGAAAAAATTTAAAAAAAATTATACAAGATGCGACAGTAAGATCAAAGTAGAAAAGTGTGTAAGGGGGGAAAATCGAACACATCAATCCGGGGGCCTTACTATGTAAAAAAGGATTACCTCTACCACAAACCAAGAAGCTAACATACCCCCCAAAAAAAGCAATCAAGTACAACCTCATTTATACCCACCCCCCTTTCACAAATACAAACGGAGATAGTACGAAAGCAAAGATTTCAAATTTTATTACGACCCACAGTTTAAAACAGACCCAAATATACATCCCCAAAAACCGGATATAAATTTAAAATTTACAAGAAGAAACAGAAACTACCCTTTTTTCGTTGCGTCCCAATGTGCCATAACGTCGAGACTCATGGGAAAAAAAAAAAATTACAAGTATATGAATTCAATTGGATCAAGAAGAGTGGAAACAAAAAGGTAAATACAAAAACCCATAGGATATCGGCTAATGGCATCTACCAAAAAAGCTACATGAAAGCATTAAACAAAAGATTTCCCCCAATGTTACATCGAGACTCAAAAAGGGAGTAAAACTCAAACGTGTAGAATAGTTCGTAAATTTCTAAATAAGAATATACTTCGAGGTTTCCCAGCGTTCCCTCTGACATGGTTTTTGTGGTTTCCCATAGTCCGAAGAGCAAAAACTAGGATGGCGACGAGAAAACGGCCCAACCCTACACAGCAGAAAGAAAAATATTACAAAATTTATTTTAAAAAGATTTTTTTTAGTTAGAGTTTAAAACAAAGTAAAATGTAGGGAGTAATATAGATCACATGGAATACTTGACGTAATCCCTTACAACATGTTGCCGGTTTGACGAGTTTGTATGAAAAACATCCAATAAATAATAAAAATAATAATAATAAAAAATAAAATAAAAAAAATAAATAATAAAATAAAATAATAATAAAACAAACAATAACATTAAAATAATAATAATAAAAATAATAATAATAATAATAATAATAAAAATTTTAAAAACCCCCGCAATTTAGTAAAAGGGTTGTTCTGTTGTTTGTTGGTCAATTGGTGAGTAATGGCACGTTTTAAACCCCGGAGGGTTTTAAAAATTTGAACCCCGTCGGGGAAAACTTTTCGACAACTGCTACAATCAATAACTTTTTTTAAAGCGGGGTTATGCTTAAAAACTTTATATAATAATAATAAAAATAAAATAATAAAAATTATTATTTTAAAATAAAAATAAAATAATAAAAATAAAATAAAAATAAAATAATAATAAATAATTTTAAATTTTAAAGGGTTTCGCGGCCCCGGGGAAAAAATTAACACAAATTAACTGGTCGGGACATTTCGCCGCGTCGATTTTGCTTTTATTTCGTTTTACGTTTTAGCCCAACTGGGGGGCTATCCTCGAAAACAAGAAATGAAATTAAAAAAATTACAAAAATATAATAATAATAAATAATAAATAAAATAAAAAAATAATAAAAAATAATAAAAATAATAATAATAATAATAATAATTTTAATAATAAAATAATTAATAAAATAATAAAAATTAAAAATAATAAAAATAATAATAAAATAAAATAATAATAATAATAATAATAATTAAGGAGCGAAGCGAGCGTTCCTTTTGCTCTGCCGGAAAAATAGTCACTGGTTTGTTTTTTTGTTGTTTGTTTTTTTGGGTTTGTTTTTTTTGTTGTTTGTTTTTTTTTTTTTTTTTGTTTTATGTCTCCGATAACGTTCAAACGGAGGCTCGGATCGATTAAAAATTTTCCCCATCCGAAAGTTTTTGTTCTGATTGAATGCCTTTATTTTTGTGGCAAAAACGTTCAAAAAGTTAAAAAGTTACATTAAAGTTAATCGAAATTTTTTTTTTTCAAACTTCACGCGACAAAACTGAGATGGCCAATCATTAAAATGTCCGTCCGGCACGAATATGGTAATTTTATTTTGACCGTAAGTAGTGTAGATGGAAATTACTTTAAAACAAAGTACGGTTACCATGGCAAGGGAAAGTCGTGCAGCTTTTTTGGTCATGATAGCGGTCGAAGGAGGCTCGGCGAGTTAAAATTTTCACCACCGCAAGTTTTGTTCTCGATTGAATCCATTATTTTGGGGACAAAACGTTCAAAAATTTAAAAAGTTACATTAAAGTTCATAAAAATTTTTTTTTTCAAAACCAACGGCGAAAAAAATCTGAGATAGCCAAACATTTAGAATGTCCGTCCGGTCACAAATTTATTTTAAATTTTTATTTTGATCGATCAGTAGTGTAGAGGGGAAATTACTTATAAAAAAAGTACGTTGCCGGGCAACGAAAAGCGCGCGAAGTTTCTAAGCCTGCAACCAGAAGTAACAAAATATTTTCGGGGAACAGTCTATTAATTGTCAACAAAGGTTTTAAAAAATTTTTTCCAATTTGAGTCAGGTCCTCTGTGGGGGTGGTTTTTAAAAGAAAAGATTTAAAACAGGGTTTTCCCCAAAATACCTGGCAATATAAATAATACTGGAAACGCAAACGTCGAAAATTTAAAATTTTAAAATGTGAATGGGGGTCTAGCATAGACGTGCTCGTTATAAACGCGCCCAAAACTGAGCGTTTCCTAGTAATAATAATTAAGCGAGCAAAGCGAGCTTTTCCATTTGACTCTGCCGGAAAAAATATCACAACTTTTTTGTTTTTTTTTGTAGTCTCCCCCTAACGTTCGAAGGGAGGTCGGATGATTTGAAATTTTTTGCCCACCCCGAAGTTTTGTTCTCGTTAAATGTCATTATTTTTTGGGGGCAAAATCGTTAAAAAAGTTAAAAATTACTTAAAGTAATCGAAATTTTTTTTTTTTCAACTAAACGGCGACAAATTAGGTGGACAAACTTTAAAATTTCCCGTCCGGCACGAATATTTAATTTTTATTTTGATCCGATAAGTAGTGTAAAGGAAATTCATTATAACAAAATAAACGTTGCCATGCATCGAAAATACCCGCGAAGTTTCTAAGCACTGCCACCTAGAAGTAAAAAAACCCCCCCAAAATACAAAAATTTGTAAAAAAGAACGGCACCAAGTTCCTTCAAAGGTCTTCGGTGTAAAGCTGTAAAATATAGAATTTACCAAGCTTTTTATTCTTTCCCCCTATTTTCCCCGCTTTAAAAAATATGTAAGATCATTTGCCTTTTACGAGCGCCAAGCCAACAATTTTTTGTGGAAAAAAAGTAAAATTTTAACCCCAAAAATCTAAAAAAAATTTTGGGCCCAAAACCCAAATTCAAGGGCCAAGTCATTTTTTTTATGTTTTCGTTTTTAAAAATTTTACTTTTTACCACAAAAATGTTGTTTGGCGCTCGTAAACAGGCGAAATGATCTTACATTTTTTCAAAGCAAAAATAGGGAGAAAGAAAAAAAAGTTTGGGCTAACTTCATACTCACAGCATTCACAGCCAAAAGATTTTTAAGGAGAGCTTGGCTGCCGTCTTTTTTAAATTTTTTTTATTTTGGGGGGGATATCACAATTTTTTTTGTTCTTTCTAAAAGGTGTGAATATGGATTTTGAATGATTAAATTTGTTAATTTCAAAGTGTTTTTTTACATTTTGGGGCCCAGGCCCCCCCAAAATTTTCCCCTTAAATAAATAAATAAATACATTTTTATTTAGAGTTCCCCACCAGTTATATATAACTGATTTTCAGGGGGGATTTAATCAAAGCGCCAAGCCAACCCTGCAGGCCCGAGCAATCGAGAGGAGCGATACCAACCAAAATCGATATTTTTAAATAGGAAATAAAATCAGTGGTATGGACAGTCGAACATCCGGGATCAAAGCCAGATCAACCGGGGGGGGCCAAACAAATTGAAATTTATTATGTCTTTTGTTGCTAGGGCGGGTCCCAAAAACCCGTTTACAAACTCCAAGACAAGAATTATAGACTTTTAAATCCAAATCAGAAGTTAAAAAACTTTGCTTTTGCGGAATCGAACCCGGCCCTCTGCATTTGGGAAACAATACCTAAAAAACAAGACCAACGCACTAGCTAAGCACTTTTATTTTAAGGTTAAGAGCATGTTTTTAAATTTCAAGCTTTTACAAATACTAGCCCGAGTATTTTCGCGTTTTTATTTGATTTTGATTTTTTTTTTCCCCCGGGCCAATTTTCCCGGTTTTTTTTATATGAGGTACATCTGAGTGTGGCCCCAAATTTCAAAATTCAAGATAACCCTTTTCTCGGTATAGGGGTTTTTCAAAGAGTACGGAATACCTACTTTGATAATTTTTTTTTTTTGGTACCCGTTAACCAATTGCTTTCCCTATTCAAAAGTGATAAAAAATGAGAGTATCAAAATGTATTCCCCTTTGAACACTCCGTTGTAGCGTTTTTTTTGAATGATTATTCTTAAAATTCAGATAGTTTTTGTCATTTTGGGGCCCCTGTACCCAAAATTTAGCCCTATGTTTGGGGCGCAAGAATTTTATAATGGGTTTAAAAGCATGTTTAAAATTTTTAAGTTTGAAAATAACCCCGCCTTGGTAATTAGCGTTTTGATTATCATCCAAATTTTTATTTTCTCCCCGTCCCCGTTACCATTTGGGTTTTTAAAGCAAAAAAGGGACTGCGTCTGAAATACACCTAAGTGTGGCCCAAAATTTTTAGTTTTTAAGATTTACCGTTTTCTCGTAGGCTAAAGAACTCTCCCCGGGTAACTCCTAGCCACCCACCCCCCACCCACCCACCCACCCCGCCAGCTTTTAAGGGAATTTGACGAGTTGGAGCCTTTTTTTTAAACACAGAACGAGTTGCGGATCGGGTTGATTTTTTTTTTGATGTCCTGCAGGCGATCATGTAGCTTTTTAGAAACGATTTCATAGAAAGGGTCATGGGGCTCATCGTTATCTCAATTTTTGTGACAATATCCTAAAGTCCGACCCCGAACTCGTGACACACTTTTATAGACAACGATAACTACAGGACAAATTTTTACGTAGCAAAGGAGATCGCGTTACGATTTGCCCCTAAGAAACTCAAATTAAAATGGCGGACTTTTTTCATATCAATCCCGCCCGCTTTTTTAATTTAATAACATTAAAATGATCCCTTTTAGATTTTTTTGTTACAGTAGATCACATAAAAAGGTATGCGAACAATAATAAACTTTTATTTTCAATAATTTTATCAAATAATCTTCAAATTGCTCGTTTGTGGGGCGTATGTTAGGCCTAGGAGCCTACCCCCTACTGTCGTAACTTACAGAAGGCTAGATTAAATTACAAGACTCTAGTCCCTGTGTGCCGGCATCCATAGGGCCGTACGAAAATATGAAATTTCAAAAAAGACTTTTTTGTTTTGCCCCCTTTTGGGCACACGCTACAGCCTTCCGATTTCCCAGCCGTCAGCCGTGTAGGCCTACATGTTGGCCTGCTAACAAACCTAACCCCCTTTTTTACATTGGTGGGTGACGTCCTGTAAAACACTGCGCTGGGGCCTAGGGCCCAGGCGTAGTAAGTCCCTATTTTTTTTCTGTAGGGCCAATACGCCCAGTCAATCACAAGTTTTGGGGCCTAGTAAATTTTAACCCCGGGCAGGTGGGAGTAGTAGTATAGAATAGTACAGTATAGAAAAAAGGGTTTTGATGTTTAGTTAGATCGCGGGGCCCTCAACCTTACTTTTCGATTAGTTTTCGGTTCTAGAGCTTGGTGTAGGCTATCCCAAACAAAAAGGGAGGGTCGGGGCCTAAACAATCCTTGCCCGCAGTTAATTTCTGTCACCCCTAGTAAACCCACAAGGTCTTTCTCATATTGCGAATATGCTTTGTGATGAATGCGATAGGATAGTGCATGCATTGTAAAACCTAGAAGGATTGGCCTACATGGGCTAGCCTACAACTCATCACTTGTCTAAGTAGTTACAGTGCCCCAGTTTGGGCCCCCCTTATCTTGCTCGGAGTTTCCCCAATTGCCGCGCTAAACTTAAAGTTACATTAGTTCACCAAACCCCAGGCCGTGGCAAGGATCAAACTTCGGACCTGCACGCAAACCTTATGATCCATACGGACAGCTATTCCTGTTACCAGTAGGCCCTACACATAAAAGAATTTTCTCTAATACTCAATCAACAAAACACTGAATCACGTAGGCCCTACAGAAATTCAAGCCCAAATGAAGACCAGGTTGATCCCCGGCGAGAAAAATGATTTAATTTTTAAATTTTTTTACAACTATTTTAACGAATACTTGGTAATTTAAAACTGTCCCTTTCCATTTAATGCTAAACAAGGTCCGTAGGGATTGGAAAGAAAACCCACTGAAGTAAAATGGTGCAAAGAATGCAGCTTTCAACTTTTAACACTATGTAGTTGTAATGTTTAATCCTATTTGTAGTAACATTTCTTTAAAAATATGTACCGACCTAGGCCTAGTACAGTAAGATGGGCTTGACGCTAGGCCTATTCAGTAGACGGTCCCTGGGTAGGCCTACTGTTTTAGGTAAGGCCCACAATTTTGCTTGGATTTTTTTAATATTATTGTTTTAAAAACAGAAACATTTTTTGATTTAAAAAAAGACACTATTTGATTTTGTAGTTGCCTGCAAGGGGTCCATGTTTTTTTAAACTATAAAATATAAGCACAATTATTCTAGCCCTCAAAATAGTAGTAGTTATGGGGCTACCAATTTCTAAAAATCTGCATATTGACCTTTTCTCCACTTCCTCTACAACCATATTGATCTTTTTTTGTAGGAAACCCACTTTTTAGACCTCAAAATACTGTAGTACTAGTTATTTGGGCCTCCCACTTTTTCTAATAAACTGCATCATTGACTTTTTGCCCTTTTATTCCTTACAGCCATTTTTGATCTTCTTTTGATGGCAACCACATTAATCAATGGATTTTAAAATATGTTTTAAAAAAACACCTCCCCCCAGTTTTTTAAAATGAAATTTTCTGTCCTCACAAGGAGTAAACCCAAAAATTTATATAAAGATATAATGTCAAACCAAATTATTGCATTTATAAAAACTTCACAAAATTGTCTGTGTGGGGCCTAAATGATAAAGAAAGGCAATATATTTATACAATTGAGGCATTTGTAGATGTGTTCAGTGACACACACACAGGAATTTTTTTAAATTTGAAAAAAAAAATGCCTTTTTCGTAGAATGTTTCAACATTTCCCTTATAAAAAATAATAACAAGTTTTTTTTTTTTACATTTTATGCTTGCTACAGCCCCAAAATTGGAAACATTAGTGTAGTTTGTCGAGAAAGTGCCTTACCCATAACATGCTGAATCCCGATATTTGAAAACAGTTTGACACCTGGAGCTGCTTATTTGTTAACTTAGGCCTCATATCTGTGTTCCCCTTTATCCTTCCCAGTATACCTTTCCCCAAAAGGTGGCTAATAGAAACATGGCCAATAAAAATATCTGAAGGGAAGTTTTTTACAAAGTTTGGGAGGGTGTAAGGGGTGCAATTGATTTTTTTCCCTTTGGAAATCAAAGTATGAACTTTTCTACAAAACATAGGGTTGTCAAAAGACCACTGTCTTTCTCCATCCAATTTAAAATACCTAATAATAAAAAAGTTTCTCTGGATGGTCAGGGTTTTATAAAAATGAAAAATCGTTGGCGTAAATTGTAACCAAGGCTAATTATGCAATGAATAATAAAAATACACAGAATTTTTTTTTTTTTTAAAATTTATTATTTAAGTTATTATTATTTTTATTATCAAATTTTTATTATCATTTTTTTATTATTATTATATTTATTATTACCATTTTTATTTATATTATTATTATTATTATTATATTATTATTATTATTATTTTTTTTATCATTTTTTTTCGTAGGCTCGATATGAAATTTTCGTCATGTTGGTACGTATTGAATTTTTCCGTTTTTTTCATTTTTTTACTGCCTTTTTAATGATTTTTTTTGCGATTTAACGCGTGAAAAAATGGGTGTGAAGGACATAATTATCGACGAAATAATATGTATGAATATGAAATTGGGGGTTTGAGAGTCCATTGAAAAAATTTCTAAAACACCAACAATTTTAAAGGGGAGTTGGGTTTTTAAACTGAGGGGGGGTCGTGGGGCCCATATTAAAAGGTTTAAGACAACTCCAACCCGGCCGTATCAAAAATAGTTGCAATCCCCCCATCTTACTTCCCTTCGAAACAGACCCTTTTCGTCCTCCCTGTCCAGAACTGGATCAGCCCCCAAGAAATGGAGTCCGACGAAGTGCGTTAGTACCAGAAACTCTCAAAATTTATATTTTGGTTTCTAAAATTAACGCATGTATAAGAAGGCGGGGCCTGGTCAGGGAATGTTTTTTGTGATTTTGTTTTTTATGTAACGCCTTTTCTGGGCTTTTTTTTTTGTAAGTTTTTTTGAAATTTAAATCTGTTTTTCTGAGGATAGCCCACAATTGGGGGGAAACGTCAAAAGCAATTTAAAACAGATTTTGACGCGGGGGAAAGTCCCGACCATAAATTGTGTTAATTTAAAATAATAATAATAATAATAATAATAAAAAAATAATAATAATATAATAATAATAATAAAATAATAAAAAATAATAATAATAATAATAATAATAATAAAATAAAAATAAAAATGGTAATAATAATGATAATAATAATAATGAAAAAAAATTAAAAATAAAAAACTATTAAAAAATAAAATTTAAAAAAAATAAAAAAAAGTGTGTATTTTTTTATTAAATTATTGCATAAAAGTAGCCTTGGTTTCAATTTACAAGCCAAATGATTTTTTAAGTTTTTTAACAATCCTGACCATCCAGAGAAAAATTTATTTTATTAGGTATGTTTTAAATTTGGGGTAGAAAAGACAGTAGGTCTTCTTGCACAAAACCCATTTTGTATGCAAAGTTCATACTTCGATTTCCAAGGGGAAAATTTCAATTTCCATCCCTTTCAGCCCAAAACATTTTAGAAAAGACTTCCCTTTCAGATATTTGATTGGGGCCCTTTTATTAGCCCCATTTGGGAAGGTATATAGGAAGGATAAAATGAAACACAGATAGTGTAGGCCTAAGTTAACAAATAAGCAGTACCCGTGGTGTCAAACTGTTTCAATATCAGGATTCAGCATTTTTATGGGGAAAGGCACTTTCTCAGACAAACTACATAATTTTTTTTTCCAATTTTTTGGGCTGAGTAAGCATAAAAGTGTAAAATAAAAAACTTGTCTTATCCTCCTCAGACCCGCTCCCCAAAGAGAGACACTAAAAGGGCATTAAAAAAAAATTAATGGTTTTTAGAGACCGAGCCAGGCATACATTTGTTAATTTTTTTGCCAACAGATGGTAATATAGTTTTTAAATGGTCCAACTTACAAAAAAAACTAAAACTTAAGCTGTTATCTTCACCTGATTAGGCTATTTTTATAAAATTGTATTCAAGATGGCCGTGGAATGGTAATTATGCTGTAATTAATTCTATTTGCTGTAAAATTGAATGATACAAACATTATTAAATACTAGAACATTGCGTTAACAATATGCAATCGGGTTTTTTACTCTGTTGAGAATACAACAATGCCAACAATGCAAATTATTCCTATGTCTCCCATAGGCGACATTGGGTCTCAACTTTTGGGAAATTTACTTATAAAACTCAAAAATTTCATACTTTTATTTTTCATTTGTTTTTTCTGAGTAAGAACGGTGATTACACGAGCAAGTAAGTAAGTAAATTTAAAATTTTAAAAAACATTTTTATGTTTTTACACTTTTTATCAATAAAATTAATATCAAAAACTAATATTAAATTTTAATAAACATGTATCTCAAGCCTAGCTTATGTTTTTATAATTTTTTAAAGTTAAATTTATTTGGGCATCACCAACTTATAAAATCCATGCTTGAAACAACCATTAACAAAGGAATTTTGTTATTTTTTGCTATTTTTTGTAATTTATTGAATTTTTTTATTATAATTATATATATATTTTTTAAATTGTGTGAATAACAATAACAGCAATAAAAGAGAATAGACCTACAAATAAAAAGAAGCAAAAATTCATTGAAATTTTGGGGTATTTACTTACAAACTACATTGTTGTCAAATAATTGTTTCATATATTTGAGACCCAATGTCGCCGAAAATAGGAGACACAGCGTTTTGGCTAATTGGGTCAAGGGATTTTTGCCAGTATTTTTTTATTTTTTAAAATTTATTTTCAACCAGAAAATGTCATTTGTTTTAAATTCGCAAAAAAATAAATTCTGGGTCTGAGGAGGTTAATATACTTTTATAAGGGAAATGTTGAAACAAATTCCACAGAAACAAGGCATTTTTGTTTACAATTGAAAAATAATGCATGTGTGTGTGTCACATGAACACATCAAACACAAGTGGCCCTTTCAGCCCTGTATAAATATAATGCCTCTTCTATTATCATTTAGGCCCTACACAGAAAATTTTTTGGGGTAGTGTTTTACTGAAATGCAATTAAATTTGTTAGAAATTACATCTTTATATAATTTTGGCTTCACTCCTTGTGAAGGACAGAATTTACATTTTAAATCTAGGGGAGAGAGGTGTTTTTAAATACATATTTTTAATCTCCTATTGATTAATGTGGTAGCCATACTAAAAGAAGATCAATATGGTTGTAGAGGAAGTAGGAGCAAAATGTCAATGATGCAGATTTTTTAGAAATGTGGTAGGCCTACATAACTAGCTACTATTTTGAGGTCTAGAGAATAATTGTGCTTTATTTTATAGTTTTTAAGCATGGACCTCTTGCAGGCATACTACAAAATCAAATAGTGTCTTTGTTAAAATCAATACAATGTGTCTGTTTTAATACAATAATATGAAAAAATACATCCAAGCAAAAATATAAGTAGGGCCTACCTAGGTAGGCCTACCGTCTACTGTAGATAGCTGTCAAGCCTATACTTACTGTACATAGGCCTAGGTGGGTACATATTTTAAAGAAATGTTACTACACATAGGATTAAACATTTCAACTACAAAGTGCTTGAAAAGTTGAAAGCTGCATTCTTTGCACCATTCACTTCAGTGTTTCTCTGCCAATCACCTACGGTACCTTGTTTAGCATTAAATATGGAAGGTACAAGTTAAGGTACCAAAGTATTATATATAGTATACTTCTTAATTCAGGCACCGTTAGGGATGAATTAATAATAAAAGCAAGCAGAGAAGACAACGACATGCATAAAACTGGTTTACGAGTAATAAAATTAATCCCAAACTCTTCTAAAATAAAATTTAATTCACTTTCATCAATACAAAAATCAAGACACTTACAACCGATTAATGAAAAACAATTCAACCACATAAAAAATATCACCCACACAATCTCAAGGGTGCAGGACATTAAATTTTTAGGCATTTTATGGATGAATCCTTAACATGGAATAAAACATATAACCCTTTGACAGGCAATTAAACTCAGCCTGCTATTCTATTTGACAAATAAGAAATTCAAAAAAATGTAAGTACATCAAAATAGTTTATTTTGCACTTTTTGAAAGTCTAATAAGGGTACGGGACTGAATTCTGGGGACATTATCACACCATGACAAAGTATTCAAAATTCAAAAAACGTGCAATTAAAATATTACAAAGGCGCACCCGAGAAAAACATGCACAACCTTTGTTTCAAAATCTAAAAATACTTACCTTATACTGCATATACATCCTTTAAAACAGTCCTATTTGTTAAACAAAACTTTCAGTCACTAGAAAAAAATTATGAAACTCATTCCACCAAAAGGCAAAAAATGAATCCCTATAGACCACCAATATAACAGCTCAACTTATTCTAACTATATAAACCAAAAA
>JAMZAV010013726.1:0-15624 GCA_024449915.1 Sweltsa coloradensis | reverse complement strand
AAAAAAATTGGAAAAAAAAAAAAAAAAATTACCGTTTCCAAATTCTAAACATCGTGATTGTTTAAACTTTCTAAACCTCCCCCGTCTGTCCCCGGGTAAATTTGGGCCCCAGCAGGGCTCGCAAATTTAAAGGCGTTTCAAAAAAAAGTCCACCTCGAAAACATACTAAAAGACGGATATCTTACTGCCCAAAACTAAGGCGAGCTCTGGAAATCGTGTGGGCCCTTCCCCCCTTCCCTTGACGACTCCCCGGGGGCGATGACAATGACAAAAACAACGATCAAAGACATGCGCCCGACGTGGAAACCCCCCCCTCCCCCCCCCCCCTTGGGCTAAGTGGTGCTTATCCCAAAAAGGTTGACGCCCCCTTAAACCAATAACAATTCTAACTCATAAACAGAACGATGTAAGTCAAATTATACAGATATTTTTTTGTGTGGGGACTTTAATCTTATGTAACAGGTGAAACACCCCCTGTGCACAAAATGCGATAGCTGGGGATTCGGCCGATTTTATGATCTACTCCTCTCCCAATTATTATAAACCAAACCAGAATAACAGCAACGACTATTAAACTCTTGATCTCTTACTTGAGAAATACCGAATTTTTTAAAAATTTACTGTTGTGGAAGGGTTTTATGTCTTATCAATAAAAGCTAAAATTTATTCGCTCAAAACAAAAGAGCTGAAAAGGGAGTTTAAAATTTACCAAGCACTGACGGGAATTACTCTCTAAACTTCTTGGGGATGGCTACCTATGCTTAGATAGGAGACTTTTTTGTATGGAAAAACGGACTGATGTTTTTCTGGCAATTGTAAGTGAAATCTTAGAAAAAGATTGGGAACTGAAGGCGATCACCATGGATAACAAAGACTTTCAAATAAATTCGTAAAAAAATATTCTTTTTAAAATACAAAAAATTCCCCTAAACTGAAAGATGGGTCTTTAAAAGAAAGTTAAAATTCTATCAGAAAGCGACCGTTCTGCTCCCGGGTGTTTTTTTGGCTTAGGTCCGATAAAAAAATTCTAAAATTTCCCTATGCGGAGTGCTGCCCCTGCCTTTTGTTGTTAACGTTTTTGGTGATATCCCTTTTGACATAGTAAAACCCCTTTATTGCCAGTTTAAGGGTACTACCACAGAAGACAAAAGGAAAAAAAACAAAAAGAAAAAATTTTGCCACATTAGTACACCGCGATACTTTTAATGACCCTTCTTTCCCGTAAAGAACATCTGCGGGGGCTCAAAGGAAAAGCGCCCAAGCGGCTACGGGGCCAAAAGAACCCCGCTAAAACTCAAATGTGCCAATGCGCTACTCCCTTTAAAGAGCTAAATTTTTATCTATCAATGTCATCAGGGTCTTTGTCAGATCAATGGAAAGGCTAATGTGGTTCCGTCTTTAAAAAGGAGACAAACTTAATATGGAAAATTCAAACATTTCCCCTTACTTCAAAATGTACAAAAGAGGAGAGACTTGTGTCAAAACATGCTCACCCCTTTTAAAACTCTTTTTAAATCTAACCAAAATGATTTCCCTAGGGGATCTTGTGTAAATCCCTGGGCCCCGATTGCTTTATCCCGGGGATAGGGGGTATAAGGCGGGATAAAAGCAGGACATGGGGGTAAGGCCTGGGTTAAATCTGGGGCCCCCATCCAATCAAAAAATTTTCCAAAGCAAAAACAAAACAAAAAATGTTTTTTCCACTGATTTCCCCAGCCCCGTAAAACGCAAATTTCAAAAAAAACTGAAAATTTCCCCCACTTTTTTTTTTTACTTTTTCATTTGGCGGGGTTTGGTGAATTCATTTGAAGAAAATAAAGGGTTATTATTGCCGAAAATTTTTGGGAAAAGCCTAGGAAACAACCCTTTTTTTCTGCTTAGGGGTTTTGTAAACAAACTATTTTTGTGCGGGGTGTGCCCGAAAAAAGGTCGGGGAGTCAGGGTTTCCCAGGGGAAAGGGCCCAGGGGTTGTCAAACTGTTTTTTACATTAAATTTAATGTGTCCATGCCTAATGGAAATTGGCCCACACTGTTTTATTATGAATAAATTTTTACTCTGGGCCTAGGCCCCAACGGTTTTTTTGTATTTTTTGAAGAAGAAACTTTTCTCGTTTTTGCATAGATCAAAAATTTAAATTCCTCCTCTGTTTTTCGTATATTTTCTATCCCCGTCGAGGCGGGTAATCTTCAAATTATTCGGATTTTTAAACCCCACTTACACCTAAATCGACTTTAAACCGGGGTAAAAAAGTACATGCGGGCCCTACGGTTTGTTGTGCTTGGGTCCAAATGTTAAAGATTTCCCCCAAAAAAAGGGCGATTGCATTGCTATTTACGTCTAAGCATTTTACCAGGGTTTCCCCTTGCGACTGCTTTCTAAATTATAGTGTATGGTGTTTTTAAGGGAATGTTTTTAAAAGGATAGTCATTTCTTTCCCAAAAAACCAGTCTGTTTTTTTTTCATGGAGCCCCTCCCACCGTATTAATATTTCTTTCCCGGGTGACCAGGGGGTTTAGTGATGTCCCTCCCGTTCTATATACTTTCTGGACTTACCACTGTGCGTTTCTTCAAAGATGATTCAGTTCGCTGATGATACCACCATTTATAGACCAATTGCCTCTAAGGAAGATTTGATAGAGTTCCAAAAGGATTTGGTGTCAATAGAGCGTTGGTGTATATTAAACATGATGAAAATTAACTCTGATAAATCGCAAAACATACGCTTCTCAAGATCTAGAAACCCTTTGGTGTGCACGTATTGCCTACAAGGATCCCAGGTTCCCATTTTTAATTCTATAAAATTGTTAGGTATTTATATAACTGACAACTTGAAATGGAATGTGCAAACTGATTTTGTTCGCAATAGAGCAGCTTCTCTGCTTGGGTTTGTAAATAGGAGTGTTGGGAGGAGTAGGCAACGCACAATAAGAACTGGTTACCTTACCTTGATACGGCCCATTTTAACTTACGGTATTCCTGCGTGGCATCCTACAACTCAGCAAAATATGATCAAGCTAGAACGAATTCAGAAAAGGGCCACCAAATTGATTTTAGGGAAAGGTAATTTCAATCCTAGTGCTAGTTCACGGCGTAGTATCTGTGACGTTCCTTCCATTGGAAATTTTTGTAATCAAGCTGATGTGAGATTGTTGAGAGGAATGTTAACAAGACAAGTTGATGTCGATCCTTACCACAGAATATCCTAAGTGAAAGACAACTCCCTAGAAACAACACGGGTGTTCCCTTAATACCACCTAGGGCCAGAACATCGGCGTACCAGAATGGTTTTTTTAATCGATCTGTTTCGTTGTGGAATCTCCTACCAATGATTTGAAAAGTGATAGATGTTTCAACATGGGTATTAAGAGGTTTTTTAATTAGCAATTTGTTTTTAGATTTTTTGTTGATGTGGAAGTGTTTTTAATGTGTTTTATTAATATTGTGTTGTGTTTATTTGATATGTACAATTTTAACATGATACGACGTATTTTATAATGTGGGGATTTTGTGTACCAAGGGTAACAGGTACGAAAGTACTACGGGGCAAATGCTCTTTCTGTTGCTCTTGCATTCAACTATTTTCTTTTATAAAATGGCATGTTATGTTAATTGATATGAAAAAAAAATGAATGCAAAATATTAATAAATAATAAATAAAATAAAATAAAACAATCTAATCATCAAACACACGAATAATTCATCTCATCAACTTTCATTATCACAGGCGGCGCAATATGACCTAACCGGTTGAAGAGCCCTAGTTTCTCACAAAGTCATAACTGTAATTTAACATAATTGTGTTGATAGATACCAATTGCATAAAAACGCAGAGCAGCCAACACTCAAGATAAGACGATATTATTAACACAATTAACATAACACCCAACAAAACAAGTTAGCTAAATCGTAGCGGCCTAGGCTAGGGCTATATAAATTTAACTTTGAGCCCTTAGAAAGTGTTTGTGGTGAACAGTAGAGCCTAGAATGTGTAGGACTTACAACACATGCCTATTGAACATTCCTCTACCTACCTTAGTGTGGTGTCAGTTGCTGTTGGGCGCGTTGGAGGCTCAATGAAGTCTGTTAATTCTTGAGTTAAATCCAATGTTAACTGTTTATTCAGCTTAAAACTTTCAATGAACTTTGTGTCCGATAACTTCTAAAACCCATCTATGCGCGTATGAAAGCGGTCACGCAAATGTTCTGCTTTAATCTCTGCTTCTTCTAGGTCAGCAAAGCATTTACTGCTAGTAACCATAGCCCTTAAACACAACAATATCTTATGTCTATAAATGCAATAAGGATAAGATTAGCAAAAAATATAGCAAAAAATAACCAGCGGGGATTCGAACCGGCTCCCCCTCGCTAACAAGAGGGCGCGCTAACCGTTAGACTAACAGCGCTACCTGCTACCTTATACTTATACAGACTTGTGTTGGCAATGATGACACTCTATAATTTTAAAACCTGCCAATATTTCTTGATTGTAATTAACATGTTATGTAGCGCATGTAGGTTATTATTATTTATTTTGGTATATTAAACTCTCGAGGTGGAAGTCAAGTGACTCAAGGCGACTAAAATCATCCAACTCACCAACAAATATCTCGTGGTTTGAAACGAGGAAAAAAATCGTTCCAAGTCACCAACCGACTCGTGGACTTGTCCCCTAGACTACCGATCTGGCGATGTTGAGCGACTTGAAACGATAACGCGACTCGGAACGATGAGTGAGTTGAACGAGCGGGCTCAAGACTTGGCCTCCTGGTGTTTTATGTGTTGCTCGTTGGCCTTGTTGTTAGCGTCTCTGCTTTCAATGCAGAAGGTCCAGTGTTCGATTCCGCTCCCCCGTCTAGACCCGGGGTAGAATTTACCCAGAGCATGGCTCTACTTGTCGTACAAGGCGATTCAAGAGAAAATGTCCACCTCGCAAACATTAGCTAGTCAGAGGGGAGTAAAGTACTAGACTATGACGACCGCGACGTGAGAACCTTCCTCTCCTTCCCCTAACCGTGGCTGGTTCTACCAGCACGGGCCCGTCCTCCCAATATCTTTAAAGCTAGAGTGGCACATTATGTCCTAACGGTTGACGCGCCCTTAATCCAAATAAATATAAAAATCACATAAAACATATTTCAGTTTTTATTTGAATAAATTATTATTATTTTGCCATTACTATCACCTCTATTATTTTACTATCTTTTATAAACTTAGAAAACAGTATAACCATAAAACACACCCTAAACTAATTGTATCATCTTACACGTACTAGTTTCTCATGTCGTCGTGTTTTGTTATCATATCATCCGTGCATCTTGTTGATCTTGTGTTGACCTTGTTCACCTCATGGATCACGTGACACGTGTGATGTACCTCTAACCGTGCATCATTATGTTGTTTCCCAAACTCGTGCCTCGTATTCTAACACTGGTAGCCGACATCGATGCAACGTCACATTCTGAATGTACCAAATAATATGATGCCTTGCGCACCTATCACATGTGAACGTCGACAATTAATTTGTTTTACTTTAAATAATTAAATATAAAATATTTCACTTTTTAAAGAAATCATTTAAATGCCACTACCGTCTTTATCATATTATATTAATTTATATATCTTACAAAACATTGCAATACAGTCACAGGCAATGCATTATGACTTTCCCGTTTTAGTGCCATAGATTCTTACGTCGTCATGTTTCAACGTTCTGCTAAACGGATGGAAATATCATTACCAAGTTTTCCATGAATGATAATAAAATACTTTTCTATTGACATCAACGCTCTGTTTAAAAAAATAAGGATTAAAGATCCATTGCGAGACATAAGTCCAATACGTGAAAAAATGCATATTCAAAATATGGATTTCAATTCAGGAAATTCCCGCCTACACGCTTCTCTTACGATTTATTAATTTAGCCTCCGCGTTAAGATTGATTTAAAAGTTAATATCCAGTATGAAAATTTGCGCTAAGAAAATCTGCACACTTGGAATAAATTCCAGAAGTTCACGATTTTTTTATTCAGAATCATTTAATTAATTATTATAGAATGGGCGTAGGCCTACTAGATCTCGTAGATAAGCCCGGGTAAGAATTGGATCAGAGCATGGCTCTGCTGATAGTACAATGCAATTCAAGTGAATAAGTCCACCTCGCAAACATCATCTACTAAGAGGGAAGTATATTACTCCCCGAAACAAGAAGCGATCTCTGTCAATCGTCGTCTGGGACCTTTCCCCTTTCCCTTGACGACCCCTCGACGACGACTTTGACAATGACACAACGAACGATGACAAAGACGATGATGACCTCGACGTGAGAACCCTTCCCCCCTTTACACCTCTACACGTGGCTGGTTCTGACCAGCATTCCTTCACATACCCCTTGCCCTTAAACTTATTGAATAAAAAAATACTGTGCCTTTTCGCCGAGCTGACAAGTAAAATACAATAAAATGTTAGTACTTTTGATGATAACGCTCACTTAGTTAATTTCATTTGAGAAAGTTGTTTAATATTGAGTATGATTTAGTTATAATTTTCAAACATGATGTTTAGTATCCAAGCTTCAGTTTTTAATAATTCAATATTCTAAATATATCGTATTGTCTTTAGTTTAGAAATATATTTCTGTATAAACATCGCGTTCTCCAAACTTATTATACAGTTCAAACTATTTGCGTATGCGCCGCCTCAAGATAT
Source organism: Sweltsa coloradensis (assembly GCA_024449915.1). Classification (NCBI taxonomy): domain Eukaryota; kingdom Metazoa; phylum Arthropoda; class Insecta; order Plecoptera; family Chloroperlidae; genus Sweltsa; species Sweltsa coloradensis. Next base: position 8,918 of record JAMZAV010013726.1, on the reverse strand, counting down.
AATGTTACAGGGGCCTACAAATATAAAATAACTAAAAATATGTTGAACTGAATATAAGAACTGAAACTGTGTTTCTTATATTACTTCTACTCGTAATTTGCTTCACTGAATTAACACACAACGACCCCAGAACTTCGGGAAGTGATGTTGTGATTATCAGGTGAGCTATTCACTTTTTACCTAGTCTCATAGTTGTTCAAACCACGTTAAAAGTTGTATTCTTTGCAATTTGATGCAGAAGGGTAAGAAAGTAAGTTAAATATACACAATGCGAGGAAAACCAATATAAAAAGCTGTTTTTCAGCCAATATCAACGAATTATAATTAATGACAACCACCACAATCATTCTTAATTCCTCAATCAAAGTAAATTATCGATTAAACCAAATTTATTTTACATCATTAGCATTTTTTTTTTTTTAAAGATCTAACCGTACTTCACGTGTTAACAGAATGTACCAAACATGGTGCCTAGCGCACGAAACTTGTCCCTCCCTAACATGGGAAGAACGTTTAAAATATATGACAACAAAGAAAAACTTTCCCATATCCTCATTAAATTAATATAAAAAATAGGACTTCTAAAAGAAATGATTCATTTTTAAATCGAATCAAAATCATCTTTATGATTTTCTTGTCTTTTAGAAACTAAAAAACTATATAGAAATCAACCTTCAACAATGTTAAACTTGTATAAATAAATAAAATAAATAAATAAATAAAATCCTTGTAAATCACGACAAACTAAGATATAGAATATATAACTTGAGCAAAGTTTGGAATGTTTGCACACCCTACTGTATCATCTCCCGAGTCCGATAAGGGTCGATAATGTTTTATACAAAATAAATAAGAAAACTGTTTTTTATGTTTACTGATTGATACAGTTTGCTACTATTCTCACATAATGGCATAGAAACCCAAAGTAAAAGCGAACAAAAATAGAGCTGTGTATACTTATAAACACACTCATCCACCAACGTGATTGTAAATACCGTGCACGACGCGGGCCTAGTAACAGAGTCGATAACGAAGTTTCCCAGTTGAAACTTCCTTATCGACTCTGTTAATGCCAAACACCGTAGAACAATATCTAGGAAAACGCTAAAGTCCCGCCGCGTTGATGGATGAGCATTTTAAAGTTTTTAGTTTGCGTAGGATATCTTTACTTTTGCAAGTGCTGTGTTTTCCTGCCTACGCATTGAAGGTGATTGTTGTCAAGTTTCTATTGTTTCTTGTCAATTGGTATTATTTACCGTAAAAACTTATATTAAAAACTTTATTTCTATGGATTCTGGCTAGATTTTTCAATTTTTTTCTTTCAAAAGGTACTACATGACCATAACTCTAATATCCTTGTATAATATGAACGTTGTAGCCCCACCCGTTGGGTCAGAATTGGCACAAATGGCACGAAAATATAGTACAAAAACCAAAAAACTTATATTAAAAGCTTTATTTCTATAGATTCTGGCTAACTTTTTCAACTTTTTCTTTCAAAAATCAAAACATCAACATTACCTTAATGTCCATGTGAAATATGAACAATGCAGCCCCACCCCTCTGGTCAGAATCGGCCCAAATGTCACGGAAATATCGAACTAAAAATCGAAAAAAATCATAAAAGTACGATATTCATGAGAAATATTTCTTCGATTGTACCCAAAAACGTAGCAAGTCCAAGTTCAGAGATTTTGAAGGCCCCCTAAAATTTTTATCAAGATCGCATATGCCGTTTGCCCGGTAGAGAGCGAACAATCAGACGGAAAAACAAACAACAAAAACAACAACAAAAACAAAAAACAAAACAAAAAACACCCGAGCTAAATTTTTTTGGGGGTCGGTGAAATTGAAGTCTTCGCTTTGCTCATCCAATAATGTTAGTCACGGAGGTTCTTTTATCTGAGCTCTTTGCTCCGACGCCAAGACCAGGGCCACATGGAGCCGGATTGTGGGGAAAATACACAGTAATGGGAGAAGAAATACACTTTTAATAAACACCCAGACATTTAAGAATACGTTGTCCAATACTTACTATGGTAATATATTAAAAAGTTGTAAACAATTATAATTAATAAAAATAAAACTATTGGGCACTATTTTCTTAGGCGGGGCACCACAAATATGCTATTCGCCGCAGCCGCGTAGGAAAATAATGTTTTATATTTAGAGGGCTGTGGATAAGGCATTGTTGAGAACAGACGCCAGTTTTTGTCTGTCTTGATTGGATTTCACACCTACAAAGTCGCGTTTGATTTCTCTGGACTAAATTACATTTCATTTTGTAATTCGGAGAGAAGATTAATCACAGTTTGTGTTGATAACGAACGAAGAAGTTCTCTCGAGTTTGGAGGTTGTTTGTAGGGCGAGCTGTTCTTTCAGATAAGTGGGAATCTTGGATTCGGTCATCGGTTTATTGTCTGGGCTGGTTGGTTTTTCATCTGCCGACAATATTCAGCAAGCCAGACTTGGATATATTAAAAGTGTTTTGCTCTTCTCTTGTAACTCATGGATGTTAACGCTCAAAAACCTATTTTAGTTCTATTCCTTTGGACATTTGATATTTTCAAGCTCACTCTGTCTGCGATCGAATGCTGGTTCTGTCCATCACATAAGTGTCCAACCAATTCCCAGAGCAGGGCTCTGCTAATCGTTCAAGACGATTCAAAAGAAAAAGTCCGCCTCGCAAACATCAGCTTGAAAGAGGGGAGTATATTACTCCCCGAATGTAGAGACGAGCTCTAACAATCGTCATCGGAGACACCGCCCCCTTCCCTTGACGACATCCCCGACGACGATGACAATGGCATAACGAACGATGACAAAGACGATGACGACCGCGACGTGAGAAACCCCCCTTCCTCCCCTTACCCGTGGCTGGTTCTGCCCCGCATGGCCCCCTCCCCCCCCCCCCCCCCTTAGGCTAGAGTGGTGCATTATGACCTAACGGTTGACGCGTCCTTAATCCAATTAAACAAAAACAAAAAACCAAACACAATATCACAGGCGGCGCAATATGACTTAACCGGTTTAAGCGCCCTTGTTTCTCACCTCGTCGTCGGATGAAAGTAATATACACACTTGTGTTATCTTTGGTAGAAATTACGGTCAATTTCTAGTCCTATTTCTATTATGTATGGTGCACAGTCGGCTTGTTCAATTGCTTAAAATGGTTATGTTGATAGTTTAACGTTATTTTATGTTTTATGATGTATTATGGATAAATTCGCTAAAATGCTAGTAGGTAAGTAAAATTCGATAGATTGATTGATAGATAAATATTCTAATGTACAAAAAATAAACTTTTGTGGGAAGCCTGCCCAGGGTGCAATTCATGCCCCTCTTCAGGTGTCTAACTAGGTATGTTGCGGAAGTGCTTTTTATTGCTCCACCTTAACTGAACGTTTCAGGCTAAGCGACGTGTGTTCAGTTTTCACTGCAGAGTTATTTGCCATCCGTGAAGCTCTTAAATACATTCTACGCTGTCCTTGTGGAGAATACCTTTTGTGTTCAGATAGTTTAAGTTCACTTCAAGCTATAGAACTCATGTATTCAAGTCATCATTTGGTACAAGACATCCAATTCTATTTAGAAAAACTAACCTCTAAGGGTTATATAATAGAGTTTTGCTGGATACCTGGACACGTGGGCATAGAGGGAAATGAACACGCTGATAGGGCTGCTAAGGAAGCTTCCCAGCGTCGCGACGTTGATTTTAATCTAGTTCCCGTTCCAGATGTCAAGAGTGGATTCAAGCAAAGATTGTTGGATTTACGACAAGCATCTTGGGATGTGTTGCAAAATAACAAATTGCGTAGTGTGATGCCCACACTGAAAAATAAAAATCGTCCTCCTACGTCTCGACTCTCACGTAGAGAAGAGGTGGTATTGTCTAGACTTCGTAAAGGGCACACACGCCTAACACACGGATATCTCTTAACCAGAGAAAAGGTTATTCCCATATGTGACACATGTAATGTACCTTTAACCGTACATCATATGCTAGCAGAATGTACCAAATATGATGCCTTGCGCATGCAATTTTATCTCTCCCAATCATATGAAGAACTTCTATCATATGATAACGGCGACAAACTTTCCAAATTTCTCATCCAAAGTAATCTATTTAACAAACTTTAATTAACTTCATACACATTTCTTTCTTTTCTTTATTTTCATTTACATACATAACTTTTATTTTGCTATTACTTTCTTCATCTTCAATTTATTTTGTTATTTATACACTTAGAAAACAATCTAATCATCAAACATACCTGCATTAACTCTTCTAATTTACTTTCATTCACAGGCGGCGCAATATGACCTAACCGGTTGAAGCGCCCTAGTTTCTCACGTCGTCGTTGCGGATAGGATATTGTGAATGGATGTCCGAGGGCAGTTTAAGAGGACTCAATCCCTTGCATTCGCATTAACGACCGAGGAAAAACTCGGAAAAAACCTGCAGTCAGGATTGCCGTTCTCGACGGGATTTGAACCCGGGACCTCTCGAATCAGAGTCGCGCGCTTATCGCTCGAGCATTTTGCATTTTGCATTTTGCATTTTGTTATTTGCAAGAAGTTTGCAAATTTATGAGCTCTCCATTTAATGAAGACTCTACCAGAAGTCATAATTTCATGGTCAATAACATGATTCATTTCGAGTATAACATTTTCTCCCTTAGGATTCCCTCTATTAGAGGTTTTAAATTTAATACAAAGCAATTTTTTAAAAGTGTCAAGAGAATCACACGAGTTTTGAATATTCTTTGTGAATAATTCTTCCAAGAATTCATCATCTGTAATATCTTTATCGATATCATAAACTATTACTCGAGGTAATAGCTTCTGAGAGATGTCAACTTTTAATCCAATTTCTTTTAAACCTTCACATTTTTTTATTATATCAATATCCTTTTCAGAGGAAACTTCAATTCTGACTCCATTATTTCTTGTGGGTCTCATAGTGTGTAATTTAAGATTTCGTAAAGCTGGTTTAATTGCTTCTGTTGCTAGCAATTTAACATCTTCTGCTGTTTTAGAAGTGTCTAGTGCAGAAAGATACAAGATTTTAGGCTGAGTCTGAGTCTTTTGTACTGGCTCTTGGTGTACAACCACGCCTTGACTGACAGCCTTCTTGGCGACAGTACGAGCATACGTTATTCTAGTTTTTTCGGCTGCTACAGTCGCCTTAGCCAGTTCTACTGAAGTCTCATAATATCTTTTGCCTTCAGTATTAAGAAGTTTTACTGTCTTTTCAAGGTCTTTATTCAAAGATTTAAATTTCTTGCATTCAAGTTCCAATTTTGAGTTGTTTTCTGAAATTTTCATATTTTCAGCTTGTAATCGAGCTATTTGACATTCCATCATGTCATGCTGACTTTCATTAACAAGCTCAGTAGCTTTAAGCTTTGTATTCTCATGTATCGCATTTACAATTATTGTTTCAAATTCGTCAACTAGGGTTACCATTTCTTGTATGCCCTCTTTACTCATTCTAGTTTGAGTACTCAGAAGATTTTTAATTGCCTTCTTTGCCAACATGTAATCATTGAGCATTGTTATCAACATTACTAAAATCAGCTTTGCTTGCAGCATAAGATCTCTTTATATTGTCCTTAGACATATCTTGTACATTGCCAGTAGGCCGAGATTGCCTTGCGTTCTTGGAATTCACATTCAATTTAGGGGAAATTACATACTTCCCTTCAGCATTCATATCTAAGCCATTTTCCCCATCAATATCCATATCATGTCCATTGTCATTGCTGTTGTCGTCATCATTTATATAAAAAGGTTTTGTTTTAATAGTGTTCATAGTTGGACCCACGAGAATTCTTGAAATAATCGGTCAATCGGTGAAGAGCAAGATTACCCGATAAGGCAGCATTTTTAGAGTCATAGGCGCCACTCATAGACCTCAAAACCATTAGTAAAGTAGGCAGATGGAGCTAACGGTTGCCAATTGCTTGAGTCGGACCTCTAGGACCAGGTTTATTCCTCAATCAATCATTAGGAATCTTTCGATTCGGTCACGAACCGGGATGTTTTTAAGGTGGTCCCCCACCACGAGACAACCAATTAAGGTCATCTCGCACTCAGTACAGTTTAGCAAATACTCATGTCAATATTACAATAAAGTGCACTTTAATGTACGCATCATGACAATCATTGTAGATGGACTTTACGACCACGATAAGGTATGTCTGAGCTAGGAGTCCGCCTAGAATCCAGTTTTTCCGGACTCGCTCCTTTGGTGGGTCCTTTAATGGATCCGAAGATGACAGACAGTAAAGTAATCGCTAAATTTAAGTCCCTCTCCCTAATAGGCTCTGCTAATCGTAAAAGGCGATTCAAGAGAAAAAGTCCACCTCGCAAACATCAGCTAGTAAGAACGGAGTATATAATTACTGCCCGAAACTAGAGGCGAGCTCTGGCAATCGTCGTCGGGGACCTTGCCCCCTTCCCTTGACGACCCCCCGGCGACGATGACAATGACACAACGAACGATGACAAAGACGATAACGACCGCGACGTGAGAAACCCCCCTTCCTCCCATTACCCGTGGCTGGTTCTGACCAGCATGGGCCCCTCCTCCCCACCCCCCTTAGGCTAGAGTGGTGCATTATGACCTAACGGTTGACGCGTCCTTAATCCAAATAAACCAAATCCCTAATAGGCATACACCAAATATTCCCTATCGGCCATTTTTTTGTATAGCCCAAAACAAAAAACTGATATAGTTTATCAATTATGATCATCTGACATTTTCAAAACTTTCATTTTTATTTTGGGGTTTAATAGTAAGCCATATATAGATGATTACAGAGAAATTAATAACGTATACCCCGGACATATCCCTGCTCATAACTTTTGGTTTCAAGGAGGATTTTTGTTTCTATTACTTGAAAAAATGTTGTCATTAATATCTTGCACTAATTATTTATTCCACCTATTCGTACCGGCGGAAGAGAAAATTCGTAAGTGCAAGATATTAACGAGACAAATTTTAAGAGTATGCCAGTTTGTAGACAAGAGTATGTGTTACAAATAGAAAAAAATCTGCCTTTCTACCAAATAATTACTAGCAGGAATAATTATATCCGGGATAAACGTGTCATAACTTTTACTATAATCGTCTATATATTGGTCGTACTGCTCAACCCAAAAATAAATAACAAATAGTTTTGTCAATGTCATAATATGGTCATATTATTGATAAACTTTTTCCGTTGTTTTGATAAACTAAAGATTTAGGAAAATTTTAAATATTAATAAGGCCGAATTATTTGATCTAGTTCTACAAACATAAAATATTACATATTATTTATTTGTAATGAATATGTTTCTATTAAAACAAATTTTTCGTTTTCTTTCATCTGCGTCAAGTATGTGAAATCAAATTTTCACTACGAAACGGCAAGTGCAAAGGTATATTATAGATACGTGACAGCATTATCGACAGCGGATTTATTCTGCATATTGCAATGAAATTTATTATTTATTAACATGTTTGAAATTAATTTAAAAATTATGTCGATTTAATGCAATAATCAATGTATTATTTTGGAAACCCGAAATTCGGTATCGGAATGATATATAATAATATATTATCATAATATTAATATTATCAAATAATAAGTTTAAATGATACTCAAACGATATACCTTGAATGTGAGAGCGTCAATATTCCTCACATCGACGAAGAAGAGCGAGAATGATTTACATAACATGATGAAATTGACAATTAATTATTCCTTTCAATTCATCATCTTATGTGTTATATACTCGCATTAGATTCCCGTCGGTTGTGTGCTTATGGGCCATAGGCGGGCCGCCTACTGTTCGCCGCCTGTTGGTTGTGTGCTTATGGGCCATAGGAGGGCCGCCTACTGTTCGCCGCCTGTCGGTTGTGTGCTTATGGGCCATAGGCGGCCCATCAACGCAAAACTTTGCCATCACTTTGCCGCTGATGGCCCATAAGCGCACACATTTTCTGTGCTACTTGGGATGCCACGTGACCAAGTGTGACCCGGAGTCTTCCCGCGCACGCTACTTAGCTTCCCTATTGAAGGGGTCGCCGCGCCACTGCATGTTATTATCATGTTGCCAAATAACATTTTTAATGTTTTAAGTCCTCTTCCTCCTCAATGCTCTCAGGCAAATTATTACACTCAGAATTGTTCAACTATCGTAACCATAATTTTCTTTCTTATATAAACTTAGAAAACAATATAATTATCAAACACACCAAAAATGTATTAATTTTGTTAGTTTTCAATATCACACGCGGCACAATATATGACCTAAGGAAGAGGCGCCCTAGTTTCTCACGTCGTCGTAGTAATATGTAGCTTTAGATTAACAAACTTTATTGGTGGAGGTGCCAGTCAAAACATATTTTTTTTGCAGATAAGAAAATGCTATTTAATGAAAACTCGGACTATAGAAAATAAATTGGGAGAACATTGTAATGTTAAATTCTTCACCAGCGTCTCGAATCTCATCATTAAAGAAGAGGTGGTATTGTCCAGAATTCGAATAGGCCACACACGTCTAACACACGGATACCTCTTAACCAGAGAAAATGTTGTTACTAAATGTGACACATGTGATGTTCTTAACCGTGCATCATATGTTAGCAGAATGTACAATTGTCAATATATGATGCCTTGCGCACGCAATTTGATCTCTCTTAATCATATGAAGAACTTCTATCATATGATAACGGCGACAAATTTTCTAAATTTCTCATTCAAAGAAATTTTATTAACAAAATTTTATTTACAACATACTCATTTCCTTTATTTATTTATTTTTTCCATTCAAATAAATAACTTTGGTTTTGCTATTACTATTATCACCATTCAATTATTTACTTACACTTAAAAAACAAAATAATCATCAAACACACCTTTCTT
>JAMZAV010013725.1:0-15332 GCA_024449915.1 Sweltsa coloradensis | reverse complement strand
ATTTTTTAGTTTTAATTACTTTTGTTGAAATGAATCTTCTTTACATTTGACATAAAAGCTCGGACAGGGTGTTTGGTATTATAATGATAACTTTGAAGGCAACAGGCCAACAAATAAAAATGCATTTTGTTACTTAATTCTTATATTTTTTATAGGATGTTGATGACTTACACCAAGTACTGAAGACAGTGGACCAGTCTAAAGTAGTGGGAGTGAGAGAGACAAAAGCAGCCAAACGCTTGTACAACAAGGTAAACAGCATGATCGGAAAGATGGACGCTGTACTGACCGAGTTGGACAAAGAAGGAAAGAACATAAAGGAAGATTTAAAAGTATCAACAAACTTAGAAGAAACAGAAGTGAAGCAAAAGAGGTAAGTGCATTCAACACTCAGCATTATAGGCCTAAGGTTCTTGATCAAGAATAGGCCTATCTTAACAAAAATACAACAAGTTTGTAAAACTGACAGCCTCTCAAAGTAGTGATACGTATCAAAGATGGCCATGTTATTGAAATTAAATTAATTATACATCACTTAAATTCAATTACGATTATTGGGATGGTTGGTAGGCCTAAGTAATTTAAAGGACTATAGTAAAGCTGTTACAATTTTGAATTCATAATTTTCAATTATAAAAACTGATCTGAATTGTACATTGAAAGCAGTAGGCCTGTAATTGGTTGAGCAAAGCGAAGCTTCAATAGGGAACTAGCCTTGGTCTCAAATTCAAGTTTTTTATTTTTTATTATTTATAGAACACAGTTAAATAAACTTCACAATTGAAAGATTTTTTTATAAAAATCATCCGTGGTAACTACGAGGGTACAAAGTTATAGGGTTTTGAACCCCCGCGCAAACGCTCGTTGTTGGTTCAACTGCGTTACGTAGCTTGCAGCATGCTCATCGTTGTAGTTTGTATTTATCAAGAAATAAATACACAACAACAACAAGAACAGCTCGACGAGCGGGCCGGCTGCGCGGCAGCGAAGCCTAGAGGCAATCCAGTGGACCGTGCTCATCAATAATCGGACTATTTTGAAAATGTCAACACCATGTCAACACGAACGATGACAAATTCTCTATGATGACAAAGATCCCTGGTTATTTCTCTATGACAAAGATGACGACCATGTCTAAGAACCCTTGATTTTGACAGTGCGTCTACCCGACCTTGACTCTGGAGCCCCGGTTATTTCTCTATGGTAAAGAATTTGTAGGTTTATGGTCTGGCGTAGTCGTACACAGTCATCCAAGGCTGCGCTAGCCTAGGCTAGGCCTATGCCCTAGGCTGTGTCTATAGTAGTATCTATGGCTGTGTCTTTGCCCTAGGTTAGGTAAACCATTCTATAAAATGTCCATTTGGATGCCCTAGACATAGCCTAGCCTAGGTAGGGCTAGGCCGAGGCATTTCCTGTATCTTCAGCCTAGTTTTTATCTTAGCTATAGGGCCGGCCTTTCGGTAACCTAGAATATAAATTCTCGTCATAATTTTCATTGATGTTGGGTAGGGCTTTAGATTTTATTAAATATGCGCCTAGACCTGGGCGTGGTGATAGGCCTACCTCGGCCCTAGGTCCTAAGGGCCTAAGTCTACCAAGAGGGCAAAGGCTACCACTGTAGAAACACCGGAGAAAATCATTTTATACACGTGCCAAAAGAACCAAACGACAAACAGGCGAAAAGAATTGTTCAAAGCTGCAGCACGAGAATGTTTCGAGGAGGACGCCCCCTCTACAAATTCACTCTACTGTTGTGAAGACCACTTTGATTTTGATGCAAGTAAATATTATTAATTGGTCTACTAGCTTTTTAATTCACAAGTGAATTTCCTATAAGCTTCTGTTAGGTTCCGGCCAAATATTCTCGCAGCAAAATTTGCCTTGGGATTATAAGCCTAGGGCCTAAACGTAAGAGGCGTTTTCTCGCATGGGAGAATGTCACAAATTCGAAAATTTGAACTACATATTTAGAATATTTCCCCGCGAGAAAGTGAGTTATGTATAGGTCCTAGGCTTATAATAATCCCGAGGTAAATTAGAAGCTCATAGGAAAATAACCTGCGAAATAAAAAGAAGTAGGTAGACCAATTAATATCATTTACTTACATCAAAGTGGTATTTACAACAGTTAAGTATCCCTACGACTTCTCGACATATTCTCGTCCTTGTTGCGTTTAACCATTATTTTCACCTGTTTAGTTCTTTTTGGCACATATTTCTCCGGTGTTTCTAGAGTGGTGTTTAAACACATTGGTACCTTACACCTTTTATAAAGCGTCATTTCTTTTAAAATCAATCAAAAGGATCATTGAGAAACGATAGCACGAATGACAGCAGGCGCAGTGACGGCAGCTGTCTGCTAGGATGTGTTTGACCCACCGCCGACTGTATGGTAGAATATCTACCATTTATATCTAGATAGCAGTGCGCCTTTGGGTCTGCGCTAGGCTGCGTTCAGCAGTCTGACGTCACACTACTTTTCGTGTTGTCTTTTGGCGGGAAGCCAGATTCAAATTTCCACGTTAAATATTGAGAAAAGTATTAACCTTAGACAAAAAAAAACTTTTATATTATTTTTTTTAGATGTTATCTTTAACATATTCGATTTCTGGAATGAAGGCTAGTTCCCTATTATTTAACTGACCCCCCAAAAATTAGCTCGGGTGTTAAAAAAAAAAAAAAAAAATTGTCTGTTTGCGCTCTACCGGTCAAACGGCATATGCGATCTTGATGAAAATTGGATGGGACCTTTGAAATCTCTGAGCTTAGACCTGACACGTTTTCGAGTACAATTGAAGAAATATTTCTCATGAATATCGTACTTAATATCGACGCTGTTATGTAAGTACTTACTAGACAGAAATTAAAATTATATATATTATGAGTATGAAGATATAATATAAATAATATATAATATAATATGACGCTGAACTATGTTAGTACTTCAGACAGAAAATAAAATTATATATATATATATTAAAAAGGGATGTGCAAACCCACTTCTTTTACTTTTGAACTTAACTCGAACTTTCCCAGTTGAAAAAACTGAACTTTGAACTACACAAAAATTTCTAACTGTAGCGAACTCGAACTGGAACCCAACTTAAAGGTATATCAAACCGTCATAATAGGTAAAATAGTGATAAGTCTGGACCGGCACCTCCACCATCCATTTTTTGTTTTTAAATTTGTACCTGTAAACTGAGAACCATTTTTTGACATGTCAAATAATATGTGACCGCACACCACAACAAATTAGTAAAAAAAAAAAAAAACTTTTTTTCCGAACTTCAAACTTTTTTTTCGAACTTGAACCTAACTTACAAAAAGTTCGAGTCAGTGGCGGAACAGGAGGGGGGGGGGCGGTGGGGCGATCGCCCTCCCCATGATTCTTTAAAAATTAAAAAAAAATATATTTTATTATTTTATTGTGCACGCACCAAATGCACTCTAAAAACCTGATTTTCAAAATTTTCGCCTGCGGCGCTATTTATTTAAAACTCCCAATAAAAATCAACTTTCCTTTATGTTGTCAGAAATAATCAGTTTGCCTCTGAAATGTGTCTGCATCAGTGTACTTCGATTTATTAAGTTGTCCTCCTATGTGAATCGTTTTTTAACTAAATAGGATAGACGTTTAATAAATAAATAAAATGATGAATTGAAAATAAGATCAAACGTTTATGATAATGTTGCAATCTAGGCCAATGCTGTAAATTGTAAGCTTGACTACTACTACTCATGACGACAAAACAAATTGGTGCATACAAACTACATTGTTTCCGTATTGCATTCCGCCCACCACTTTTTTCTAAAACGCACCAAATGCACTCTAAAAACCTGATTTTCAAAATTTTCGCTTGCGGCGAAATTAATGGGGGCTCCGCCCCCCATACCCCCGTGCGTCCACGCTTAGTCCCTTTCCCACGACTGTACATGCACACGCAAATCGCCCCCCCCCATGATTATGTCCTAGATCCGCCACTGGTTCGAGTTCGAATTTCGAATGTTCGCACATCCCAAATATATATATTTATATATATATATTTATACATATTGGTAAAGCTATGGCCCTTTATTTTTAAACCAGAGATTCTGGGTTCGATCCCCAGTCGAGGCGTACTTTTATGACAATTGCTATCATTCACTAATAATGTCCTCAAGCGGGGCTTGTGCTTAAAAACCTTATATTCATATATATGTTATATCGCAGACTTTCACCGATTGAATATTGTCCTCAGACCACCGTCTCCTATGAGAGACACTCGCGGTGCAGTATAGTTAATATTAAACCCTTGGTCTGAGGAGGTTATTGCCCTCAGACCCACCGTCTCCTATGAGAGAACCCAGGGTGCGTATAGTTAAGGGGACGCTTGCGACACTAGGGCCCGCAGAGGGGTAAGGGTAATGAAAATAGTTTGCCTTGCTTTGGTTTAAATTGCTGTTTCTCGTAATTAATAAAGCTACGAGTCGATGTTGGGCTTTTAAAAAGCAAAAATGTTTACCTTTCATTGACTAAATGATTTTTTTTTTCATAATTAGACCATAAAAATTAACTTTTAAAATTAAACATCTGCACAATTGACTACTTAACGATAACAAGAGCAAATTAAATTTCAGAAACGAGATTTAACGGTTTTTTAAAAAACTTTTAAATCTTATTTTCCGCAACAGATGTTTTTTCAAATTTTTTAATTGAAAATGCTTAAATAAATAATTCTTACTTTTTTAAAAATTTAAACCCTATTGTTCTTTTTCTGATTAAATTTAAAAAAAAGACGCCTGGGGGAAATTGCTTTTAGTTGTAGTATTTGAATTTTTTTAAATTTTTTTATGATACTTTAACCGTTGGTTTTATCGCTTAAGTTCGTTTAAAATTTTGAAAAAAAAAAATGTCCGTAAAGGGAGGTTTCACCTTGGGTGGCAGTGTTTGGAACTCAGTCACCAGTCAACCGGGAAAAAGAAAATACTATTTTAAAAACAGATTGAATAGTCACTGTTGATATATGCAAACCATTAAAAATTTATTAATTTGTGGACGTTCTCCCGGGTCCGTAGTTCAATACGAAAGTGTCTAAGCGTGAATCTGAAGCGCGGAAACTCAAAAATGCTCCCCTGCCTTGCTCGAAATTATTGTAAAACTGTAACGTGAGTTTAATTTTAATACATAAACAATTGAAGCAGATTTTCAGAGTGTTCCCATATTCATTACGAATGATTTATAATTTTTTTGGGTTTTGTTAACGTTGTAGTTTATACTATTTTTGACAAAAATCAATGATTCGGGGATTAGCTATTTGGGGCCCGGGGACAAAAAGGCGTCTTATTATTTTTTGATATACAATAATAATTCAAAAGGGTCTCATCTAATTTAGTTCTTGTGGTAGGGTGGTTTCGTGTTTAATGAAATCGTGTTAATTTAATTATATCTTTTCCAAATGCACGCTATTAACTGTTATATTTGCATATCATTATTCATAGCCTTTTCATTAATTTGTTAATTTTTTTAAAAAAAAAACCCATTCAGCGAATAACGTAATAACGTACACTGTTCAAAATTTTTTCGTCAAATTACTAAAATGTCGTTGGAAGTACTGCTTATAACTAATTCCATTTTTTTCTCTCAATCCATTTCTTTATTTACTGCAAATTTTTGTTTTTTTACGACTTAAAAAAGGTAGTTTTTTCGAACAAGATTGGGCAATTTAAATCATTCTTTTTGTTATTTTACTGATTTTGAGTTGTCGAATTTTTTAGGGCAAATTTTTTTTTCTTACTACATGATCCGATTAATACGGCATTTTTTTCCCTTTTTTTAAAACTCAATTTGGCAATTAAAAATCTAGCCACACCCTAATTTTTCGGAAAATGTTTTTTTTATTCGATACATGAAACAGTTTGTAAAGCTTTTTTTTCTTTTTTTGAACTAGTATCGGAATTTTTAATTTATCAACATGCCGTAATTTTCGACAAATTTTTAGTTATTTGTCTCATGATCCGTATATAAAAGCATTTTATTTCGTTTGTTAACTCAATATAGACAATTTTAAATCTATCAACATGCCAATTTTACGACAAATGTTAGTAATTTGACACATAATAGTATGATAAAAGCTTTTATTCCTTTTTTTTTAACTAAAATTTTGGAATTAAAAATCTAGTAAATATCTGTAATTTTACGGAAATGTTTAGTTATTTGACTCATGACCAGCAAAAAATTTCGACCCGTACGAATATTTTTTAGTATTCGTCGGGTTTAAAATTTCGTGGGGGATTAATGGAGCTTTAAATTATTTAATTTAACAATTAGACTATAAACAAAACTTTCCGTAAAAGAAAAGCACATTTATAGCTAGTAGAAGTTTAATTTTAATATAATTTCATGGTGTTAAAATCCGGAAGTCACGAGGCCGAACCGGACACCTGGAAGAAGTATACACTGTCCTAGTCAATAACCCAATACCCCAAAGACACGTATCCTGAACGCGTCTGTAGGAATCATGGGGGAGATGTATTATTTTTTAAATGAGAAATTCATACAAAAAATAGGTTTCGGTTTCCCCTGGTCATATTTATAACAAATAACGATGGGCCTAAAAAATTAATTAATATTAATTATTATGTACTTCTCGGGGTCGAATTTCGCCCTTTGGGAAACCGCCAGGGCATGGTGATATAAGATATTATCTACTCTTCTGTGCGAAAAACCGTTCTTTTAACGCTGTTAATGGCATTAAAGAGAATATTATGAAAAATGATTCTTATTATTTTGCAACCTTAAAGGGTAAAGATTGGAAACCATATTGGGCATTGTTAGAATTTCTAGGATAATTGTTTCGGTCTGCCAAGTGATATTTATCTCCCCTTGGGAAAAAATTTCCGTACTTTTTAAAGTCTGCTAACTGTCCTTTTTTAAGTAAATATTACTCCAATAAAAAAACATTTAACGACCTAAAAATTGAATATTAGAACCTACCGACCCAATTTATGTTCACTGTTTTGGGGAAATTTAAAATTGGGTTCGGCCCGCATTTTTTTCAAGCTGCAAAATTTATTTTTATTTATTATTATTTTTATTATTTATTTTATTTAAAGTCAAACTTTGCCGTAATATTTACAAAAAGTAAATGTTTTTATTGGTGAAATAGTTTAGTTTACTAACAATGACTTTTGATGATATTCTTCTATAGCAGAAAAGACACTGATTAATCTCCGTACAATAAGTGAACTTTTTCCGTAAATTTACAGAAATTTAAGATTGATGGGAAAAAATTTGTTATAACAACTGACAAGGAATAATATTCAATGTATGCAGTAAAAACACGTTTATAGTCCGTACAAAAAAAGTGACATTTACCGTTGATTTACAAAAAGGAAGACTTAAGGGGTGAAAAAATTTAGTTTACTTACAACTGAAAATGGAAAAATTCTAACTTGGCATTAGAAAGATTACTATGTTCGTAATAAAGTGATCTTTGCCGTAGATTTACAGATAGTAGATGTTTTAAAGCGGGGACAAAATTTTTAGTTTACTTAAAATGAAAATTTGATAAATTCTTATACTAATGCGTAGGAACTGATTAACATGTCCGTACAAAAAATAAACATTTGCCGTAAATTTACAGAAAGTAGATGTTTGTTTGGTGAAATATTTTAGTTTACAACAATGAAAATTGATAATTTTCTTACTTTTGTAAAGAACATTTTTACTACGTCCGTAGAATAAAGTGATCATTTGCCGTAAATTTACAGAAAGTAGTGATTTGTTTGGTAAAAATATTAAAATTTACAAACAGCTGACAATTGAAAATATTCTTACTATATGCAGTGGAACACGATTAATTGTCCGTAAAATGAAGTAAACTTTTGCCAAAATTTTTCAGAAAGTAGATGATTTGTTTGGGTGAAAAAAATTTATTTACTAACACTGACAATTGATAATATTTTTCTATCTGGTAGGAACACTGATGAATCGCCCGTACAATAAGTGAACATTTGCCGTAATTTAACAAAAAGTAATAATTTGTTTGGAGAAAAAATTTAGTTTTTTAAACTACAATTGATAATATTTTTACTATATGCAGTAAAAACCTGTTTTAATGTCCGTAAAATAAAGTGAACATTTGCCGTAGATTTAAGAAAGTAGATGATTTTTTGGTGACATATTTTTAGTTTACTTAAAAACTGAAAATTTGAAAATATTTTTTACTATATCAGTAAGAACACTGATTACACTTCCCGTACAAAAAAGTGATCTTTTTGCCGAAAATTTCACAGAAAGTAGATGTTTTTCACTGGTAAAAATTTATTTTATTTAAATTCTGTCACTTGATAATTCTAACTATATGCAGTAAGAAATGATTATATGTCCTAAAATAAAGTGTCATTTGCCGTAAATTTACAGAAGTAGATGATTTATTGGGTAATATAGTTTATTTTATTACACTGACATTGATAATATTTAACTATATGCAGTAAGAACACTGAAATAAGCCCGTAGAAAAAGTGATCATTTGCCGTAAATTTACAGAAAATTGGTATTTTTTTGCAAAAATTAACTCTTTGTTTAACTTTTTGTCAGGAATATATTTTATTTATTTTCGCGAAGTTCCAGATGTGATAACATTTATTTTAAAAAGTCTTGTCTTAATTTTCCTTGTGGTGCATTCAATTTAAACAAATTTTGATTATTTTTTTTCTGCTTTTTCGTCTAATTTGTATTTTTACAAACATTTCCAGAAAATTAAAAATACTGAATACGTGCAGTAAATTTTAATAAACAGTGTATTAAAAAATAGGGCCCCTCAGTTTCTTGTTTTGTTGCAAATTTCTAAGAGCCGGTTTTTCATATTTTGCAATGACCATTTCTATTTACCGCCTAATGGAGGTATTCACCCCCATTCATCCTTGGGGTTTGGTTCAGAATCCCAATTTCCCCATTTTATAAGACCGTGGCACCACCTGTATTTTCTGTCTGCAAAGATTTTGACCAATGGGGGGTCTTAAAACGAAAGAAATCACGTTTCGCTCCTCAGTGCCCACCTAACGTTTCTTTTTGAGAGAGGAGGTAGCTTTGTGTTACAGTCGGGAAGAAGGAAATAGAAACGAAAATAAAAAAAACAAAAGGTTACGTGAACCCTAACTAAGTAAATAAACTGAATACAGGATTGTGGAAACCAAACCACATCACCATAATCAAAAAAATTTCGTTTTATTTTTAAAATTATTTTTTCACATACGTAAAATTTAATTGTATTTTAATAGTAAATGGTTTTTGGGGGTTGAATTTCTATTATTTTTTTTTTAAAAAATTTTATTAGCTTAATTCAGGTTTGAGTTGGTGGGGGTGTTGTTACTCTCCTTTTTTTAAATTTTATCCAGGGAACAACAGGGCATATGTATTTTGTGTAACGGCCATGGACGATTTTTATAATAATTAATTTTACTTAAATTTTGACTTTTAGGTCCCCACATTTTTTTTTCACAGACCTATTTTTTGTTTTTGTTTCCCCGTCCCAATAGAACACAGCTTATAACTTTTTGGGCAAAACCTTTTTTATATTCTATAGTACTCAAAAGTTTTTTTGACTTTTTTCCGGTAGGGAAATTGTAAATAAACCCTTTTCCCTTATCCCGTAGTTTTTTGATTTCGTTTTTGGTTTTCATGTTCCAAATTCAATGCCCTTTCGCGGTTTTGGCCCGTGAATAGGGGGGTTTCACTCCCTGAAACAATGGGGAGCCTCTGGGGCGTCGTCGGGGAACCCCCTTCCCCTTTTATACCCTCCCCGACGGCGAGCAAAAACAACCGGCGGATATGACACAAACAGACGACCAGACGTGGGGGAAAAACCCTGCCCTCCCATATGCTTGTGGCTGATTCGACACACAGGCCTGTCCCCCCTTTCCCCCCGCTCATCCCCTTTCGTCCCTCCCCTTTGTCCGATTACAGTTGCATAAATTGAGACGTAAAACAATATAAAACAAACAACCCCAAAAAGTTTAATTTAAATAAAAATGGCCGTTACTACTGGCCCAAAAGAAAATTTCCTAAAACCCAAACAAACGAATACGTGAGAATCTAGGGGCTTCACTGGCTTCAACCGGTTCATTCATATTTCACCGCTGTGATAATTCAAGTTAAGAATTTAATATGTTTTTTTTTATTTGTTTAAAAAGTACAAGTTTTAAAAAAAAAGTAAAAATTTTAAAATAGTTATCATAATGAAAGTAATTTCTCAGTTTGTTAATTAACTTCCAAGCAATAAAAATAATTGTTCCATGGATAAACACAATTACACATTCTTGGGCACCACTTGCGATACTGGGCTAGGTGCGGTTGTTTTTATGTCAATGAAGTCTTTCTACTATTGGAAAAACGTTTATTTATGAATTTTGGGTCGGGTCCCGGGGGGGGGGGGGCCATTTTTTGATAAATTTCAAGCGGGCAAATAACCGACCTGCCGGTGACCTGTTGCCCCAGCAAGGGGCCCCCGAGCGGGGATTTTACTCTCGGTCGGGGCAAAGCTTTTTACCATTTCTACCACACAACATAATTTTTATTTTTTTTTTGTCCTTCAATAAGGATGATAGAGAAGAATGTTTTTTTAGGAATAGGCATTTTGGGGGGGGGGGGTAGTAAGTCCTCCCCCCCCTCCTGGCTCCTCCGCGAATTGGCTGCCTTTCCCGGCACCTCTACCCCCAATTATAACACGGGGGAGACAAATTTTTTTATTATTATTGATTGTGTTTCTTTTGCAATATGGTAATTAAATAATTCACTCCCTTTTTTTAGTACTTTCGTTTTTTCGCGCTTTTTATATTTTTGGGCATAAAGCCCACTCTTTCCCGGGGGGGGGGGGGGTCATGCTGTTAGAACCCGCCAGGGTAAAGGGGGGGAAGGGGGATTTCTCACGCGCGGTCGACTGCTTTGTCATCGTTCGTTGTGTCATTGTCATCGTCGTCGGGGAGGTCTCAAGGGGAAAGGGGGCAAAATCTTGCACGTTGCCAAGCCCCCTCTAGATTTGGGGGGTAATTCTACATTCTTACTACTGATGTTGGGGAGGTAACTTTTTTTTCTGAATCGCCTTTTACGATTAGCAGAAACCATGCTTGGGCCAATTTTTACCCCGGACCCAGATGGGGGGGGCGTTTTTTTACATATATATATTTGTCAAAAAAACCTATTACAATACGGGCAAAAACTTCAATTTAAATGGATGAATAAAATAAAATTTTTTTGTTTGGGTTTTTTGTTTTTTAATTGATATTCTTTCATGTGGGGTAAAGGAGGAATGATATACACATAATTTTTAAATTGAAACCCCCCATAAAGTCAAGAAATTTTTAAATTACACCAAATTTTTTAACTTTTAAAAATATTTATTTATTTTTTTATTTTTTTATTTATTTATTTATTTTTAACTTATTAAATTTCAGGTTTGTTTTATTGTTAAAGATGCACTCATTGTGAATATGTGCTATTGTGCCTATATTATTTTTTATTAAAATTTTAAGTTTGTTAACTTTTTTTATGAATTATCTACAAGTCTACTTTAAAATATTATTCATACATTTGAGAGGCATTTACAAAAAAAATAATTTGTTACAAAAGAAACAAAAGTGATTCGTCATTTACCACGTTTTCATGTCACGATTTGGTTGACCCCAATTTTTAAAAGGGGAAATTTCCCCTTTGTTTTCTTGAGCGACTGCAAACCCTCCTTTCTGTAGCGACCCACAAGAATTGTGTACACACATTTTCTTTTATAATACAAAAAGGGAAAGAAAAACATGTCACGATAAAAAAACCGACATGACCTTTGATTTACATGCGCTTTTTTTTTTTGGGATTTCCGATAAAAAACGCGTTTTTGGGCCCCATATCCTCAAATAATAACAAGTGCTGTCACAATTGTTCAGAAAAAAACAGTTAGATTCCCGTAAATTTTTGTCCCAAATTTAATTGACATTTACTAGGGTTGATTATGAAAAGTTTATAATAGTTTCCATATTCATTGATTTTAGTGGTCTATACATTTTTTATACTGAACCCTCAAAGGGGCTTGTGGGTTCGAGAAAAAATTTACGTTGCTCTTTATCAAAGCAATAAACTAGATTACGTATTAGTTTCCCCTGGCAAGGGTTTTGTCTGTTGTGTTTTCAAATTTTCGGAAATGTTGACCATTCTTTTTTTGGGGGTTGCTTTTTAAACCCTTGACAAGAACGCATCAATTTTTTGCAAACATCACAATAAGGGTGATTGAAAAGCTTCGCTTATTCTAGCATATTTTAGAGAGACAACACAAAATATGTGATTTTTTGTGAACCCCCGTGGAGATAACCAAACTCATTTGCCTGAGCGATGTATTGAGTCCAAAACCTTTTGAAAAGTAAAAAATAAACGCATTATAAGACAATTTGTTTCGAAACATTAGCTCTCCCCCCAGAATAAACATCAAACTCAAAAAAATTAGTGCACTGGATTATTGAAATTAGGGTTTTTACTCATAAAAAGTCCTTTTCCAATTTCATACAAATAAGAATCGAGCATAAAAAGGGGTTTTTGGTACCGTAATGTTTTAGTGCGGACTTTTGGGGGCTTATGTTTTTCCCGTTTTCCCTGGAATTTAAGGGAATTGAGGTGAACCACACTCGAAACGGATTAAAACATGGCAGGCAAAAATACATTTTTCGACACTGTCTTCTAAGGTATTACCTAAAATTTTAGGCTCATTTCCATTTCCGAATCAATGCAGTTGTGTCATTCCTCACCTTTGTCAAAAGCTGCCCATCCAAAGAAACTTTAAACCCTTTTGGTCGCAAACCCCTTGTGGTTTCCATTCATATTTTCTTTAATCGGGGTGCCAATTTTAGGAAACCCCTTTCTATATTTTTTAGTTCCGATTTCTTTTTGCCACCCCATTGGGGTGAAAACTTCAAACTCGGATAGTGTTCTGGTCAAGAGGTTACAATCCCGTGGGGTAATTTTTCTTTCCAATTCTATATTATGTGTCGCACAAAAAGACAGCCTCGGGGAATTCTAGATTTTAGGGGATTTATCCGTTTGACCAACAAAAATTTACAAACATGTATATAATGATTTGCCTATAAATTTTTATTATTTTTTTTTATTTTCGCTGTCCAAAAATCACTGGCTTTGTACAAAGGGAAAAGAAATTTGGATGCTTAGTACGCATTTTAAAAAAAAATATAAAGGCATTCTCGAAACATTCCCAATTTTATTTGTTATAAAGATGGAAAAATTAAAAGGAATCCTGATGCAATGTGTAACACAATATCAAAAAGTTAATCAAATCACATCTCGTTGTTTTTTAAAAAAAAAAAAGTTAATTCAAATAATTGTGTGTATTTAGCCCCCAAGGGGCTAGATTGTCTCATTCAAGTGGAGGGCCAAAGTGATATTACAAAAAAATATTTCCCAAAAATAAATGCTGTCAAATCAATGTTTTGCATTTACAAACGAAAATTTTTAACAATTTTTTGATTCCTGTGATTTTGAGGGAGCGAAAAGAGAAGGAAGCAGTGTTGTGGGGGACAAAGATTGAAACTAAATTAGTGTGTTGTAAGTTTTTTGCACACAAAAAAGATTTTATAATGGCCGGACCTTTTTTTGAATCTGAAAACCTCAATCCCTAGCCTTAGAAGAAGCCCCTTTTTTGCTCTAAACCCCTCGCCCCCCCCCCACCACAACCCCTGAAGAGGCACCCTTCCATTCACGCGTCTGAAAAGTTCCCCTACACGGGGCCTTTCAACCCTCCCACATTCAAACGCCCCGTAGTTTGACCATGGGCCCAACTAGGGATTGTTTGTAATGGACACCATAATAGTCACGTTAATGTAAACCCGGGTCGAGGAGGTTATTGTCCTCAGACCCCCCGTCTCCTTGAGAAAACCACGCGGTGCAGTAAGTTAATAAAAAACCCGGGGTCTGGGGGGATATGCAACTTTGTATTTTCGGGATCCTGTGGTTTTTTTTTATTTGCCCCAACGTTTGGGGCATTTCTCCCTGCCCATCTTAAAGGGCTTTTTTTCAGGCTCTTTTTTTAAAAAGCAAAAATTTTGGGCACGTTGGGGGTTGAAAAAAGCCCCACGTTCGGTCCATACAATTACCTAAAAATCAGGCCACGTCCCCCCTGGACTGGTGGCAGGAGGCCCCAGAGCAAAGACGATTTTCACAAAGCCCTGGCTATCATTTTGGATAGCTGGGAAAAAATGATTGAAAAATCAAGCTTGGGCAAGGAAGAAAAAATATTTTAAAAGGACTTTAAAACTAAAACCTAACAAACCCAAAAACCTTACTTCATAACAGCCTGCAATAAAAACATAGACACCCATATCCACTTTGGCTAAGGTTTTTGCTTCATCAAAATTTTTCCAGGTTTTATATTGAAAGCATGCGTTTGGGTTTGACCATAGGGGGGCTAATATTGCACTTGTGTAGCGCTTGCGACGGCAAAAAAGGGAAATTAAAAGGGCCCTTTAATTATTCCAAGTTCCCCCGAAAAAGTAACTTTTCATGTTACAAATTCCCGATCTAAAAAAAAAAAACGTGTTCCCATTAAAATTTCTGAAAACGGAACACGTTCTCGGGAAAGCGTTCTAGGAACGCGTTTTTTCCCCAAATCCAGCATAGGAAAAGGAAAATAAAATTAAAAATGGTTGCAGTTGGCTGGGCCTAGTTTGTCTGGTATTCCTGGGTTAATGAACCCCCAGTAAAACAGATTAATGGTTTTTTTGATCAAAAAGTAATTCAAAGGGTTTTAAATTTAAATTTTGTAAACACGTTACCGGTATTCATAAAAAGGGAAACAAAAAAAGCATACAATGGATAGATCTTTACAAGGCTTAACACATTTTTTTTTAAAAGGGGGGCGGGGCGATGAGTGATCTCCTTTAAGAAAAATGCACTTTTCCCGGGTTTGGGGGGGTTTTTGGGCAGTGTCTGTGTGTGTGTATGTTGAAAAATCAGCCAAACGCGAACAGATTTCGTTTAAACTTTAAAAAGACTCCGGTACAAGTTTACTGAGAATCGCTAGTCCATGCATTTTAAACTACAAGAAAAAATAAAATTTTAAAAAGGGTTCCCAAGTTTTGAAAAATTATTTAAGACAATGGTTTTGATTCTGAAAAAATATTTTTTTTTTGTTATTCGCCTTTGGGCCGGGGAAAATGAAAGCCCTGCAAAAGGTTTTTAAATTTGCACGTCAAGGACCCCCAAAATTCCGCTATAATTGAGTAAACCTTGCCAAAATTTTTTTTTTCCCCTTTGGGTCAATTTTTTTTGGTTTAAAAAATGGCCCTAAAATTTTGGG
>JAMZAV010013724.1:0-16251 GCA_024449915.1 Sweltsa coloradensis | reverse complement strand
AACGCGGCCTTGGTCACCGACGGTGAAGGATACATTGTGAATGGCATAAAGCGATAGGTGCCACAGCTTACCTTAATGGAGTAAGATAACATAAACACAAATAAACAACATATTAATCAGAACTAGGGGTGTGCGAGTACCCGAAATTTCGAGTCGAGTCGGGTATGTGGGATTCGACTCGAACTCTAGTATTTCAAGTGTTTTAGCAAAATATTTGCTAGCGTCGACGCCTTTTCTTGTTGTTAAAAAATGTAATAATAACAAGGATAAACAACAATAATAATAATTTAAGATTCGAAATCGAGTCTAAAAAAAAGTGTTTTTTTTTTATATATTTTACGATTTTGGTGGAGGTGCCGAGTCGCGGCCCCCACGGGCGAGTGTAGAAACGTAAAAATCGTATCTGTTTTTGGCACTACCTTACCAACTCTGATTAGTCATAATAGTAACCTCAGTCTTTTGATACAAATTTGTATTCTTCTTGGAAGTTTTGACCTTTTTTGGCACAAATAATAAAAATATGCCAATATATTGTTTGTATCAACATTTGCGGAAGGTACTGTGTACGCCTACTTAAGACTCGGACTCAAAATCGAGTAATTATTAGGACTCGGACTCGACTCGGAATTCAAAAATCAGGAATCGCACACCCCTAATCAAAACGTTTTCGGTCCACATGACCTTCCTCAGTGAGTGTGGTCTCCCTCGTTTTGATTATTGTAGTTTATTTGTGTTTTTGTGTTTATGTTATCTTTTGCGGCGCGCCTACTCCATTTAAGGTAAGCTGTTGGCACCCTATCTCTTTATGTCATTCACATATTCATATTAATTATTAACTGGTATGTAGGGTTGTGCGAACCTGTTTTTTTTCACTTTGAACCGAACTCGAACTTTCAAGTGGGTTGCCCTTCGAACTTGCAAAAAAGTCCGAACTCGAACCTGAAACAAACTCGAACCGAACCTAAAAAAAATTAAAGTTTGATTTGACTTTTTCTTTTCCTACTCAATTTCCTTTTCGTCGTGTTCCTTTGAATATGCCTCCAAATTCGCACTCTCATTATAATATTTGCGGTCTAGGCATCTCCAATGCTATTTCAGCACATTTGAATATTCCGCGCCCTTGAATGGAACTAGTTTTCAGCAGAGCCGATAAAGAAGTTTCCCTAACTTTTATCGACTCTAGTTCTAGCGATGGCCGACGGAGCGCGCCACGCGTGCCCTGGGCGAGTTTGACCTTCAAGCTTAGCGTCGTCAAAGCAAAAATAGAAACATAAAATATGTCAAAGTACGCAAACTACGATTTTAAAATACGTAAAAAGTGCATTAATGGAATATTCACCGGCATTCTTTCTTCTCGATAGTTGATTGGAAATATTAGTGATATAGACGCAACGAAACCAATAAAGGATTATTGTTTTCGACGCCGTGTAGCCTAGGCCTAGCCCAAAGCCTATTCCCGCATCAAAGTCTCCTTTGTTGTTTATCGTAATAATTTTGAAAGCACGCAGTCTCTAGGGCCAAGGCCTACTTTTGCCCGTCACAGTACACTAGGGTGACCAGATGGACAGGAATGAATTTCGGGACACTCTTCCAGGTGAAAATAGCAGGGGGGTTTGGGGGGGGCGAGCCCCCCAACAACAGCGCCGCAGGCAAAATTTTTTAAAATCAGGGTTTTTGGAGTGATTTCTGAGCGTTTCAGAAAAAATATCGAACTGAATTAAATACTGAAATACTGTCGTTTGTGTAGTCAAAAACCAGAAAACCTAAATGAAATCGAACGCTGGCGAGATATATTAGGAATTGAGTTTTGGGGCTTGGAAAGTTGTAAGGGATTTTTTTTTACAAGATATAAATTCAATAACAGTTTATTACAAAATAAACTACCTAACTATAATTAATAGTTAAATAATCATAATCATTATAATAATAAAGGTAACATCGAAGTAAAGACTCTTCAAATATTTTGAAATACAATTTCGTACAACTTCAATTATTCATTCATTCATCACATCATATCGCAATTAAATATTTTTTTCAGAGCTTTTTACTTTTTTCAGCACATCTTTTCGGGAAAGAGCAAAGTTATAAAACTCTAGGCACGTGAATTTTAAGTTAAGCTTTACTTTTATTTCATTGCCAAAATATGCCAATTAACTCTGGCAAGCATCAATTTCGAGAATCAGTCCATTTGTTCTTCATTAGCAAAAATGCCCTTTCTGAATAAGCATTAGAAACGGGAATGCTAAGGACAAATGAAATTAGCTGCTAAATGTTGGGTAGACCATCAACTGTGCTACTGCTTGAAATATCTTCAGCCATTTCTTGTCCGGACTTTCTTTACTCGAGTTCTATAAATTGCTTTTATGTTTTTATTTTCTAGTTGAAATTACTAATTTTTTAATTTTTTGTTAAGCAAATAAAATAAAATTGTGAATTTACCAATTTCGGGACAAAAGACGTCCAGAAATGAAATATTTCGGGACGCGGGACAATTGCGTCAAATTCGGGACTGTCCCGCATTTTTCGGGACGTCTGGTCACCCTACAGTACACACGTAGTAGGCCTAGGCCTAGGTACAGTAAGATCCCTCTTATCCGAGTTGGATGAGACCGGGGGCACCTCGGATTTGCGAAAAACTCGGATGGCGCGTTTCATTTGTTTATTTGCTCTCGTAGGCCTAGCATAGGCCTAGCCACACATGTAATGGATAAAGGAACATAAAATACACACGATACACTTCATACAGGGTATACTAAATGAATTAATAGCTTGTAAATCAAGCTCACAAACACACGTACACAATTAGGCCTACATGTCGTAATAAAAACGTATGTCTAGGCCTAAACTCGACGCAGTAGGCCTAGGCTAGGCCTACAATGCAAACATAGGCCTAGGCTAGGCCTAGGCCTAGCTCTCTTTCTCATGTGGGAAAACCTCTCACTACTATATCCCGCGCTGAAGCTCTCGTCGCAAGATAAGCCTGGGAAAGAAAGAACATAAGCCCAGGAATAACAATCTGGTCTATGCGTCGTGATAACGAATTTCGTGAATCGGTTGAAAGATGATTGCATTGCGAATTCTACTTCTACACCCAACCATCTTTGTCAGTCAGCTGTGAGTGTGAGTTGGTTGGATCGTACGCGCATCTCGTACTGCGCAGACGGCGGTGTCCAAGATTTATTGCCGCATCTTTCTCTCTTGCACTCACTCGTGGCATGGGCGCGACTCGCCGAGACGGACGGAAGCACGTGATAGCTTACAACGCGCTCTGTCGTCAACTCCAATTACTCTTTAGGCAGCGGGCACGCTCCGCGGGAAAGACCGCAACCACGTAGCGCGTAATTTAAACTGGTGAATTAGTCTATAAACGGCCGCGAAATATACCCGGATCTTAAAATCGGCTCCGGGTAATTTCTGGAACCGGGTACCCGATGTCATCCCTACTCGTAAGGCATGCCTACAAATGTATGCGAGTACATTTAAAAAAGTGCGGCGCGGCGTCTGTAATTATTTTTATGTTTTATTTACGTATTTAAAACTTTAATTTTTTTTTTTTTTTTTTTTTTGGGGGGGCGGCTCGGTTAACACGGAATATCGGATAAGAGGAGATCGGATAAGAGGGATCTTACTGTAGTTATAAATAAAATAAATAAATAAATAAATTTTATTTAGAGTCTGCCCACTCAGTTATATAACCGATTTTCAGTGGGGGACTTTAAATCAAAGCGACCAAGCCAACCCTGCAGGCCCCGACGCAATCGACGAGTGAGCGATAACCAACCAAAGATCGATATTTTTAATAGGAAATATAGCAATCAGTGGTATGGACAGTGCGAACACCCGCGAATCGACGCCAGAATCAACAAGGCCGATTCAGAACAACTCTGAAATTTATAATGTGCTTCGTTGCTAGGACGGCTCCAAAGTCACCGTTTACAAACTCCTAAGACAAGAACTGATGGACTTAAGTCCAAATCAGAAGTTAAAAAACTTCTGACTTTAGCGGGAATCGAACCCTGGACCTTCTGCATTGAAAGCAGATACGCTAACAACAAGACCAACGAGCCACACTACAAGACCAACGAGCCACACTACAAGACCAAAGAGTAGAGATGTGCAAAAATGGTGACAACAAAATTCGCGAATTTTTTTAAAGTTGCAATAATCCCTTCAAATTCAGTTTGCACATGAATCTCATGAATTGTGATTGAATGGTACCAATTTCCAATTCGCGAATTTTTGCGAAATTTTAGTTGATGCCGCGAACTAGTGGCAAAACTAGCAATTTTGTCCTAAAATGCGAATTAGGCCACGAAATTTAAGAAATAAAAAAATTTCAAAGTTTTGGTGGAGGTGCCGGGTTGAAGTCGAAATTAAATTAACACTGGCTGGTACATAATGGTGGAGGTGCCGGGTCATACAACGCGATCGTGAGAACGTAATAATCATTTGAACGAGAGTAAGCTCGAAATACTTCATATCCATATCAAAAGACACATAAAAAATGCATAATTTCGTAAATTTGGTGGAGGTGCCGGGTAGACGAAATTAATTCTGGTAAAAACTGTCGGAAACTTTGAAAACTGGAGGCTGAAATTGAGCTTAAAATTATAACTGATTCTGAACTTCACTCTCATGAGCTTGTTTTTCTTTTAAATCATTAAAATCAATCAAATTTTCCCGATTTTTTTTTTTTTTTTTTAGTTGTGCATGAGAAAATTGTGTTTTTTTGGTAAATCGCGACAAATAGCGAATTTTTATTTTTAAGGCGCGAATTTTCAAACTTTAAAAAACCATTTTTGCACATCTCTAGTTATAAGCCTAGGCCTAGCCCTTCTGTGATAATTGTTCTTTTCAGTTTTCATAGGATTTCATGTCACTCATGTGTTTGAAACTCGGTTGGCTGCACTGCACTTCGAATTTCGACAGCTCGCTGCGCGCGCGCATCGCGGCGACTCGCGTAGTTACGATATCGAGCGGGAAGTTCGAATTTCCCGAACTTTGATATTTTCAACTAACACTATTTTTCAATTTCGAACCCGAACCGAACTTCTCTAAAGTTCGAGTTTGAAATTCGTAAGTTTGCACAACCCTACTGGTATGAGATGAGAGGCAGTACAAATAGTAATACATTATTAAACCAAAATGTGAAGATTTATTTTGTTGATTTTCAGACAATTTACAAAATTTCAGATCTGGATCAGTCTTGAACCACAACAAGAGGATATTTCCAATTCCAACTTAGCTTTCTAAATAGAATAGATAGATAGCCTACATATTACCTAAGTTTAAGATTGAAGCCCAACCTGAAAATCCTTACACAGGACTAAATGGGTGATCATCACAAATGTTTAGTTTTGATACATTGGTAGGCTTTGAAAGAATATTGCACTGCTTTCATTTGGTGAAATTAAGTTGGCAGTACAGGAATGTAACGTATAATATTTTCCTGGTATCTAGCAGATCCACAGCCATTTCTGAAGTACATAATATTGTCATGTAGGCCCTGCTTTTCAACCAAAAATGATATTCAAAAGTCAACAAGTGTCTTAGATACGAAAACTTGTCGACAGGTTAAAAATAACACTAACCCACTCAAGCTAGTCCGTAGTCTGCAATAGTGTAATCAAATAGAATAGGCCTAAGATCGATAAGGAAGCCTAGGAAGACTGCTCTGAACTATCCGGCAAATGATCAGCAAAAAACCCACCCTAATTTACAACCAAGCTGCGTACTAATAAATAATACTGTTAATAGCCTTGTCACGAAGTACGTTTGCGAGGCCAACTTCTTATAAGCTCAAATTTGTCAACTAGCAGAAGCAGGTCAACAGTGGAATTGCTAGGCCTACATATTTTTACGTAATGAGAAATTGTGTGTAAATAAGCTAGGTACGTACAGTAGTATACAATAATAATTGTTAAAATATTTAACTTTTCAAATATCAGTTAGTAAAAGTACGGAGTACACATCTTTTTAAGTTTCCCAGCCTACTATATATACCGCCATACATAATTCAAAGTAACAATGGCAGATATAATTCAAAATGGGATGGGTAATGAAATGATGCGGAATTAAAATAACATAAAATGATCGATCGAACGGGGTAGTAGTTCATAACGGTTACAAAACACTTTTAAGGAAAACTATTACTTCTTTTTCGCCGCTTCTTTCTTCTCCTTGGGCGCAGCTTTGCCGTTCTTCTTCGCCCGCTCATCCAGCTGTAAAGAGATCAGCAATGTTTAGAGTTTACAGCCTAGGCCTACTAGGTACGCAACCTTAGATAGCCTCCGAGGACCATAAAATGGGTACCGTAGGCATTTGGGCTGTTGTTTTCAATTCAACTGACATTGGCCTTGATGCCGGACTTTTCTATAGGTTGTACTTATTTAGTATTTCTTAAATTTTGTGCGGTCTGTGCATGTTTGATGGGCTAAAACGTGTTTTGAGGCGATATCTCATATAAAAATCGATGTTGCTTCCGACTGATACATCATTATGATTCAATGTTCACCTCCAATCAATCACCTCCAAATCACCTTAGTGATGGGAGTAGGTAGGCCCTACTTAAGCCCCTCCCCGTAAGCCTAATGTAATTTTAAACCTATACACCAAACTACAGTTGAGCCTACTTATAAAGAACTCTCCTTTAACAAAGTTCTGGATTTAAAAAGTAATTTTAAAACTTGTTATAGACTTATAGAGTTACATGTAAAGTTACTCTGTTTTATCAAAGTTCTTTTTAACAAAGTAAAAATCAGTTTCTGTCAAGTTTGTTATACGATTTACAATTTGTCAAACAAAATTCAATATTTTTGGTGGCTGCCTAACAAGGGCAAGGGTTTAGGGCTACTCACAAGTTTAGCGGCGATCTCAGCCTCCATCATCTCCTCGTCATCCATGTCGTCTTCATCTTCCTCTTCTTCGCCTCCCTCGCCTTCGTCGCCAGGGGGAGCTAAACAGAAAAAACACACATTAGGCCTACTCGTGGGCAGGCAAAACACTCTCGGGCTGCCTGTTCTGTGTTCCAGACATGTAGGCCTAATTTCCCATGTAAATTGCATTAAATATAGGCCTAGGCCTAGTTGATTTTCATCAAATTTAAAATGGTGTGCAATTATTTGCAGAAAAACATTAACCTAAATAGAACGGTTAAACATCTTTGATTGGCCAGTTGCCTCGGCCAATGAGAGTTCATATATCTATCTAGCAATATCCAGTCGTTACTGCACAGCACTGTGCACATACCACATCGCCTTCAATATTTTCAATGCAAATTAGCCAGGGCAGATTCAAATTTACGAAAATAAGTTTGGAAAATAAGATTAACAAAATATCCGTTAATTTTGCACCCTCAAAATCTGTTAAACTAGGAAAACGCTTAAGTCCCGCCGCGTTGTTGGATGAGCGTAATTGGTGCATTGAGCTGCCATGTGTTATGCGGATTTTCTGTTGTTCTGTGGAAAAATCATTACTAAGTTGAATTTTTAAAAAATTAAATTAAATTGAATAAAAAATTAACTTTAATTTTTTAATTTTTTTAAATTAATTGTAATTGTTAAAAAATAAAAAAATCGTAAAATTGCGATTTTTATAAGAAATAATTTCTCGATTGCGCTCAAATTTAACACTTATCTATTAATTCATACAATAAGGGTTCTGTGAAAAAATCATTACAATAGGATAAAGCATACATGTAGGTGTTATAAGTCAAAGAATTGTTTAAAAAAAGAAAAAAACTCGTAAAATTTCGATTTTCATGAGAAATATTTTTTCGATTACGCTCAAATTTTACACAAATATCTTAATTCATAAAATTAAGGTTCTGTGAAAAAATCATTACAATCGGATAAAGCATGTAGGAGTTATAAGTCGAAGAAATTTTTTTAAAATTCGAAAAAAATCGTAAAATTGCGTTTTTTATGAGAAAAAAATATCCGATTGCGCTAAAAAAACGTGGCAGTTCTAAGTTAAGAGATTTTGAAGGCCTCCATAAAATTTCATCACAATCGGAGTATTGGTTTAGCCGGAATCGTGTTAACAGACACACAAAAATACAAAAAAAAAAAAAGAAAGAAAAAAAAAACATTCCGGATTTTTTTCTCCAGTGTAGTGAAATGGAATCTTCGCTTCGCTCGCTACGCTCATCCAATAAAATGGATAAAATCCGTAAAAACGGTAACACTGGCCTAGTTGGTGGTGTTTGTATGGCTGACCGTACCATTATACACTCCGTATTTAAAATTTGTCATGTTCAAAACTAGAAAATACCAAGACCTACTGATAAGGTTATTTCCATTGACGTGCACTGGTCCATTGCCCTTGATGAGCGTGAAGGTGATGGGCAGATCGGTGTACTCCATGTCCAGCGGACACTGCCACACGGACCCTGCCTCGAGGCAAGCGATCGGAGTCTTGATCGCTCCCGACACCCCCTTCCCCTCGACCTGGATAACGTTCAGCTCGCCTCGCTCGCCTCCGAACTGAGGATGGCCTGGAAGGAGTGAACAAGAGCTAAACTCAAGCACTTGACACAGTAGGTTCACAGACGTAGTACTTCACACTGGCTATTGGCACAAGTTGCTAGAGAGTGTTACACTGAAACTAAGCGATCGGAGTCTTGATCGCTCCCGACACCCCCTTCCCCTCGACCTGGATAACGTTCAGCTCGCCTCGCTCCGCCTCCGAACTGAGGATGGCCTGGAAGGAGTGAACAAGAGCTAAACTCAAGCACTTGACATGCAGTAGGTTCCACAGACGTAGTACTTCACACTGGCTATTGGCACAAGTTGCTCGAGAGTGTTACACTGAAACTAAGCGATCGGAGTCTTGATCGCTCCCGACACCCCCTTCCCCTCGACCTGGATAACGTTCAGCTCGCCTCGCTCCGCCTCCGAACTGAGGATGGCCTGGAAGGAGTGAACAAGAGCTGAACTCAAGCACTTGACATGCAGTAGGTTCCACAGACGTAGTACTTCACACTGGCTATTGGCACAAGTTGCTAGAGAGTGTTACACTGAAACTAAGCGATCGGAGTCTTGATCGCTCCCGACACCCCCTTCCCCTCGACCTGGATAACGTTCAGCTCGCCTCGCTCCGCCTCCGAACTGAGGATGGCCTGGAAGGAGTGAACAAGAGCTAAACTCAAGCACTTGACATGCAGTAGGTTCCACAGACGTAGTACTTCACACTGGCTATTGGCACAAGTTGCTCGAGAGTGTTACACTGAAACTAAGCGATCGGAGTCTTGATCGCTCCCGACACCCCCTTCCCCTCGACCTGGATAACGTTCAGCTCGCCTCGCTCCGCCTCCGAACTGAGGATGGCCTGGAAGGAGTGAACAAGAGCTGAACACAAGCACTTGACATGCAGTAAGTTCACAGACGTAGTACTTCACACTGGCTATTGGCACAAGTTGCTAGAGAGTGTTACACTGAAACTAAGCGATCGTAGTCTTGATCGCTCCCAACACCCCCTTCCCCTCGACCTGGATAACGTTCAGCTCGCCTCGCTCGGCCTCCGAACTGAGGATGGCCTGGAAGGAGTGAACAAGAGCTGAACACAAGCACTTGACATGCAGTAGGTTCCACAGACGTAGTACTTCACACTGGCTATTGGCACAAGTTGCTCGAGAGTGTTACACTGAAACTAAGCGATCGGAGTCTTGATCGCTCCCGACACCCCCTTCCCCTCGACCTGGATAACGTTCAGCTCGCCTCGCTCGGCCTCCGAACTGAGGATGGCCTGGAAGGAGTGAACAAGAGCTAAACTCAAGCACTTGACATGCAGTAGGTTCACAGACGTAGTACTTCACACTGGCTATTGGCACAAGTTGCTAGAGAGTGTTACACTGAAACTAAGCGATCGGAGTCTTGATCGCTCCCGACACCCCCTTCCCCTCGACCTGGATAACGTTCAGCTCGCCTCGCTCTGCCTCCGAACTGAGGATGGCCTGGAAGGAGTAAACAAGAGCTAAACTCAAGCACTTGACACAGTAGGTTCACAGACCTAGTGTTAACATTCTTCACACTGGCTCGAGAGTGTTACACTGAAGCTAGAACAAACAAACCTAATGTTTTAAATTGTGCAATGCAGGTAAGTTAAAAAAGGGCCAGTAACAGAGGTACTGGGAAGCTTTGGAGCTCAAGTGGGCTCCATCTTCTTATGTGCCCTAACTCTACAACAGGGCTGATAACACAACAACAATCGTAGGTGCCATGTTGGAAATAATACTACGTACTACGCCGAGCCCTTTGAGCATTCTCTAAGAGAGTGGGGCAGTGCAAGGTAGGCCACGCTACTTTGGTCCGTGTTTTCCATTAAAAGTACAGGTTTCCAGTTGGTCAGGGTGGGCTTGTCTGTTATGTAACTGGGTGGGTACCTAAGCTAAGGCACAAGAATATTGATACAAAATTTAATCTAGGGGGGTAGGCCTGCTTAGCCTAGGGTAGAGGCACGATTATCGAACACTACTCAGTAGGGCCTAGGCCCTAACTTGACTACTTTCTGGTCCCCTCACTTAAGTACCTTTTAGCACCTAAGTACCCATCACGTAAGATAGGCCTACGTCGTGGCCACTTTTTAAGAAATTAAAGGGAACCAAAAATCATTTCATATATTTTTTTCACTTCTAAATGACTTTCCATGAATGTCGGCCCCTTACAAAATAAAAATGTTTGTAAAAAAGTCATTACAACAAATAGGACCTATTAGGGCACCGTTTTTTGGATTGGATATTGCTTAACGTCTCATATTTATGCAACTTGGCTAATCGAGACGAAGGGAGGGACGTAAGGGATGACTTGGAGGGACGTAAGGGATGACTTGGGGGGACAACGGGTGGACAGGCCTGTGCTGGGTCAGAACCAGCCACAAGCGTATGGGGAGGGCAGGGGTTCCCCCACGTCGTGGTCGTCTCCGTCTGTGTCATCATCCGTCCGTGTTGTCATTGTCGTCGCCGTCGGGGAGGTAGTCAAAGGGAAGGGGAAAGTTCCCCGTATTTCGTAAAAAAATTACCAGTAATTTTTCCCATTGACTTGTTTAACAACCACTGCTAGACTTTCAACATGCTGACGGCGGGAGATGCGGCATCATCATCTGGGGGGGGGGGGGGGGGAAGACTATACTTAGCACCTGCACAGTGTAGCACAGGCAACTTGCAATGCATGGGTGTAGTTTGGTGTTCAACACTCGGATCGCCTAAAATGTTTAAAAAACATAGGGAGGGTACACTTTTGCTTGATATGGAAAATTTGTTAACAATGTGATTTTAGTAGGGGAAAAGTAGGTTATGTAGTGGGAGTGGAAGGGGGGGGGCAAATTGCGTATGTTTTAATAACAATGATAATAATTGTAAAATAAACGCGGTTTGCGCCCCCACTCCCCCTATCCTACTTTTCCCCTAATGTCCATACTAAGCAAAAAGTACCAAACATAGGGATGGGAGCTAACATCAAGCAGAGAAGAACACTGCATCACAAACGTAATTTGTTACAGTACGTAAAAGTAGGCTTAGGCCTACATCATCACATTCACACACCAGTGATCTCCCCAGGAACAAAAATTCAATGGTTATTCTAAAAACATTGCCGGGTACTGGAGGCCTAGTCTTAAAACCACTCGTTTCGAGTCGTGAAGTGAGTCAAGTCACCTCTTCAAAGTCCCGAGCGACTTGGCAATATCGAATAGGCTAGTCTTGAAACCCACCATCCGTTTGGAAACGACAAGCGAGTCGAAAATATTCCGAGCCCCCACAGCTCATAGAGCGACCAATCACTAACAGTGTTACATAAAATTTTGATTAAAATAATAGATGTGAAGTATATCGATGCTATAATCGATCGTGACGAACTTTTGATGCTATTATCGATTCGCACTTTCAATCAACTATCAAAACACATTAGGCGTACTGTACAAGGCTAGGCCTACATGTTTATTTCACTTAGTTTATTGTTATTTTTAATCATAGGCTAATTTTATTTTGTTTGTTTTGTTATATAAATGCGTAAGTTTTCTAGGGCTAGGCCTAGCCTACCTAAAAAGCCGAAACAAATTGCAAAAAAGGTAAAATAAATAAAATAAAATAAATAAATAAATGGTAATTCGCACTGTAAAGTTATAAAAATTGTTTCTGTCACAGATAACAAGTGAACAATAATTATGGGATGAGTAAAAAAAAAGTAAAAAAGTAATCTTGGACGGGACTTGAACCGGCAACCTCTCGCGTGCAAACCAAGCGCTCTAACCATTCGGCCACGGTGTGCGACTGGTATAGAGCAATTCTTATGCAGATGCACGCTAACTTGCGACGAGCATAAAACATTTGCCATGACAATTAGGGCACTTGAAATACTTTTAAAGCCTTCTGCCAATATTTCTCGAGTGTAATTTACGTCTCTATACATAAGATGCACCTTATATCTATTTATTTAGTCATTAAAAACTTTTGATGTGGCAGTCAAGTCGCATGAAATCGTCCAACTCGCCACCTTTTCCTCGTGATTTGAAACGTGAAAAAATATTCGTTCCACGTCACCGTGCGACTCGTGAACTTGTCCCCAAGACTACCGATTTGGCTATTTTGAACGACTTGGAACGAAAACGCGACTCGGAACATAAGCGAGTTGACTCAAGACTTGACCTCCTGTGTTCACATGGCAGGGACAAAATATGTGGGGGTCCGGGGTCTTGCCCCCGGAATTTTTGTGAGATCCTAGATTCGATTTGGTGAGTTTTAGAGGTTTTTGAAGCCCCCCTAAAGTAACTTATTTTAGTTGGTTTTGTGGTAAGAGCATTTCTAATTTGATGGAAATAGCCTATGCCTACATTATTTCTCCGAAGTAGGCCTATGTAGGCTATGCAAATTACTGTAGTCCTATTGCTACAATTATTAGCACCGGTAGACCTAAAACTTAAAAAGTGTTGTAGGCCTAATAGGCCCTTATAAAAGTGATGATGCTATTTCTTCTAAGTGGTTATTATCTAGGACTTGTAGTAGGCCTAGGCCTATGGGTTTACAATTACTAGGCCCTACAACGTGAAACATTGTTGTACGGGTAGGCCTATTTGACGACTATTTTTATTAATTTGAAATTATTTGTCCCAACAAAACAATCAATATAAATGATAAAAATACAAAAAATATGTAAAGGCCTATACACTATTCGGCTCCGAAAAGCACACTAGCGCTGCCTGTTGGCGGAACGTAGAACCCTAGCAGTAGTGATCACTCAGGTAGACACAGCGGCAAATAACGTGGAAGAACGTGTAGATGTAACTAAAAAGTTGAGTTTTCGGCGTGATACGTTTTGTTTACGGATGTTGAACGTTAGAAATAAAATAAAGACATATTTGTGCTATGGTTATCACAAGAAAACAAATTTTAAATGAAAGAATGGGGCCTGTAAGTGCACCATAAAGTGGACACCTGACGCAAGGGTTATGTCTTGAATGGTTAAGCATTGGCCTACATTTCTCTTTTAAAATACAACTCTTTACACTTAAACAACAACTTTTAAATTATCGTGATCTCAATTTAAATTTCGGTAGGGCCTAGGCCCTATCGTGTATATGTATATATCGTGTTTGGGCGAATTTCATTGTGTTACATTAGTAGGCCTATTGTAGCCTAATAGGGCTACACACTCCCAATTTAAAAAAATTTAATTTTTTTTTTTTTATATCGGAGTCAATTTTTGCCGGTTCTGGGGAGAACACTGCACACGATATACGAAATTCGTAGTCACGACGCATTGGATAGTTATTCCAGGGCTTATCTTGCAACTAGAGCTTCAGCGCAGGCAATAGTAGAGAGATTTTCCCACGTTTGCTTTCCCCTACTTTCTGCGCGTAGGCCTGGGCCAATGTAAGAGTTTGATTAACTCTGCACTGAAGAATGAAGAACATTGCCTGGTTACAACGTGATTCTTTATTTGTGTACGTTTATTGCAAGTTTCCAGAGACGGAAACTAGGGATGTCCTACCCTTTACCACGTTATTTAGCACGTTATGTGTCATATTTGCCCGTCGCGCAATCTTTCCATCAATGCACATGCGGTGACATCACCTCGCAATGCTATATCGTCGCAATCATGAATCTTATCAACCTCCCACTCTTTCCTTCCCGCACGGCCGACCGCCGCTAGTAAATGTGTCCTTGCCAAGTGACGATAAGCAGCTGCAATCATCTGTAACTGGATTCCCCGACAAGCTTAATCTTCATGAGCCATCCGCTTCGTCCTTTTGTCTGTAAATAGCTCTTGCGTTTACAACACCACATGAGTTAGGAGTTTGTAAACGGTGACTTTGGAGCCGTCCTAGCAACGAAGCACATAATAAATTTCAGAGTTGTTCTGAATCGGCCTTGTTGATTCTGGTGTTGATTCGCGGGTGTTCGCACTGTCCATACCACTGATTGCTATATTTCCTATTAAAAAAAATATTGATCTTTGGTTGGTTATCGCTCACTCGTCGATTGCGTCGGGGCCTGCAGGGTTGGCTTGGTCGCTTTGATTTAAAGTCCCCCACTGAAAATCAGTTATATAACTGAGTGGGTAGACTCTAAATAAAATTTATTATTTATTATTATTTATTTATTTATTATGTAATAACAAATAAGGTTAGTAGGCCTACTAACACTTCTATAATTTAAGAACTAAGTTACACGTAGGCATGATTTTACGATTATTGACGAGTGTTTTTAAGCGGTCAGTTAAGACACCCCACTCGATTTTTTCGTGTTAGTACTTTAGGCCTACTACCCGGGTAACCCGGGTCGTAAAAAAGTCTGGTTTCGTCATTCCTACTTAAAACACTGCACAAACCATGTAAGTAACACCGATCATTTTTAAAATAACCTTCAAAAGTAATTCCGGTCCGATGAGTGATTCTTCCCAATTTTATTTTTATTTTTTATTAGCCTCGTTTAGTTCATATACATTAATACAGGGCTGCCGTTTTAACGAATTTTATCCGTTTTTACGGATATTTAGGGTGCAAAACGGATAAACGGATTTTTAGTCTTATTTGCGGATATTTCGTTTATTACGTTTTCTGTGCTTATTTCCGTATATTTGAATCTGCGTGGGCTTATTTCGATTGTAAACATTGAAGGCGGGGCGATAATCGATTCGACTTTAGATAGGGGGCGGAGCCGTGTCCCAGACATTGTAGAAACTGCTTCTGTGTAGTAGTAACAGCCAGAACAGTTGCTTTTGGAGTATGCAAGATAAATTGAACAGCCAAGGACATACAATGAGTGCGTTCCGTTACCTGCTGGACGTACTGAACCAGTAGCCAGCTTTACTGTAACCGTTCCGTTAACTGCTGTCAGCAGTGTGCTGAGCGTCCCGTAAATTGCTGGCCCAGCGCCTTCAGTAACTGAAAGTGCTGGAGGTTTTTCGCTCAGTATCGCCAGTAAACCAGCTAGTGTCATGGCGGCGTTGAAATGTCAGTTTGCTTCCAAAGTTAATAAATTGCTTTATTTGTTCAGAAAAAATGAGATTTACGATATTGTAGTGGACTGAAAATGACAATAATAATTCGGAATGAGCTAAGAATATTTATTTGCGAGCTTACACTTCTTTTTTAATTCATAGCTTGCAATTAATGGGTCGATGACACTAGGCCTAGGCCTAGGCTAGATGACGGCTTCAAATATTCCGTCAAGAGAATAATTTATTTGAACGTGAAATCTTTTCATTTCTCTTCAAGTTTACCCTAAATAATTAATATCATGTTTTAAATTGACTGCACGATTATTTTTCTGACAGCTGCAGTGTTTGTGCTGGATGCTTTTACTGGGAACCATTCCGTTTTCTAGGCCTACTGACCGCGCAGGCTAGCACTGGTGTTTACTGTGCTCCCAGTAGAGCCAGCAGTTATCGGAACGCACTCAATGGAGATTGGAGCCTACAAAATTGTTTTCTTTCGTTTTTGTTTATAAAGTTTGGATTATGTGATCTTAAACATGAAAAATAGAATTAGTATATGAAATAAATGTTATTAACAAGTTCTGCAAGACTGCAATGTTATTAATAGTTACAACACATGGGCCTAGGTCAAAATTTGATGCAACATTCCTAGGCCTAGGCGGCTAGGCCTAAGAATTTTTTAACCAGGTCAGATTTAAACAGATTTTCTGTCATAGAATTAGTATATGAAAAAAATGTTATAACAAGTCTGCAAGACTGCAATGTTTTAATAGATACAACACTGGGCCTGGTCAAAAAAAAAAAAGATCAACATTCGGTC
>JAMZAV010013723.1:0-15505 GCA_024449915.1 Sweltsa coloradensis | reverse complement strand
TAA
Source organism: Sweltsa coloradensis (assembly GCA_024449915.1). Classification (NCBI taxonomy): domain Eukaryota; kingdom Metazoa; phylum Arthropoda; class Insecta; order Plecoptera; family Chloroperlidae; genus Sweltsa; species Sweltsa coloradensis. Next base: position 15,502 of record JAMZAV010013723.1, on the reverse strand, counting down.
TTTCTGTAATCTAAGTCCTCGCATTTGCTTCGTTTTGTAGCTTCACAGAGTGAAGTTGCAAGTGCTGTTTGTAGCATGCATACTTGCAAAGTGGTTTGACCTACTACATTTGTTACATCTGCGTCATAGGCTGGACACTCGCGATACTGTGACTATATCCACAACGTGAACAAGCTCTGTTCTGCAGCTGCCCATCTGTTTTATTGTTATCCTGTTGAGCTTGTTCATTCTGCTTAAATCTAGGCCTAGGCCTAGGTCTAGGGCTAGGCTTTGATGAATGAGAGGGTTTTTGTACGGCCATAACTGAAGGCCTACAACTTTCTGTTCCAGACATGATTTTGACCTGTTTCTTAGAATTTTCATTGGCACCAAGTAAATTTATCGCCTTATCTAATGATATGTTATGTTCTTTTAGCAGTCGTTCCCTCATGCCTACATCTAGAATGCCCCCTATCAGCCTATCCTTAAGAAGAGAATCTGTTAGTTCTCCGAATTCACAGTCTTTTATTTTATTACGCAGCATGAGAACATATTGGTCTACGGTCTGGTTCTCTTGTTGCTGCTCAGAAAAAAACAACCATCTAATATACGTGGTGTTTTGAAGGGTAGTAGAAAAGGCGTCTAAAATTACCTTGGGAAGTCTGGGTGTATCCTCTGGTAGATTTAGTGTATTATATACGGCAAGCCCTTCATCTCCCAAACAATGGAGCAAATCCGAAATCTGTTTCTTGGGCGGCTTTGTGTCAATATCGGCAACATCATATTTCATACCGCTGACGCCACCGAAGCCAATTTTCTGCGGGATTCTCGCCCGGCGAGAAAGCCTCAGGTTGTTTATAACTACTTGCCATGATTATGGGCCTAGCGCATAGGTCCTTGAAGTTCTGACACCATTTGAATGTGCAACAATGCTTAGGTTTTTATAATCAGCTTTATTGATAAGTGCACATGAAGATACAAACAGTAGAGACAGTAATTATTTGAACACAATCACGAAGTTGTCGGCCATACTGACTAGGCCTAAAACGTCACGTGATGCGCCGCTCTAGTGGCAGACGACCGTATTAGCGTGCGCGCCTAATACAAGCATGTGACAGGCACCTAGCCCTCTCGCCGGTTTGTCTTCAACTCCCCCGTCAGCACGCACCTCCGTCACCAAGAAGCTTCCCCTAGACTCTTTTTGACTTTCCCCCTCCAGGGCTCCAGTCTGTACGTCTCAAGGGCCTTAGTCCCTTCCCCTCAACCTCGTCACCACTACTCGGCAATCTTATGTTATTGAAAGGTCTGCATTATTTCCTAAATTAAACAACAACTGTTTTGCTCCAATTATAGTTATGTAACTGCCTATGCGGCACATTCCATAAATGTTGTATAATCCACTTTGCGTATAAAAAATGTCCCAATCAGTATCATCAACAAAAGAAACCAAATAATTGAATACAATGAACATGGGCTCGAACCGAGCCCATGGACATGACAATATTTCGGTACTGAATAATTGATAATGTTGTATAAAAGACATAATGAACGATGAAGTCGGCGCTGATCTGTGGTCAGCCAAGCATGTTGCACTCTTTGTGGAGAGACGTGATCGTAATATCTGAGGTTGAATATGAATTTAATACAAGCATTCTGAATTTTTGTAGTCTGTCAGCGAGATTTTTTGTTAGATTACTTCCATAAGACGTATCGCAATAGTCAATTTTCGACAAGATGTGAGATTGTACTAGCAATAGCATTTGGTCTTATTTTAGTTGGAAGGAAGATTCGCAGCATATTAATTGAATGTCAAGTCCTATATGATTGTTAACAAATTTGACACCCTATATGGCCTATATGGTCACACCATGTTAAGGACTCGTCCATTTGTAGTCTTAGATTTTTAACTGAAACAATAATTTATTTGTGCATCATTTATATTGTGGCTCGTTGGTCTTGTGTGTGGCTCGTTGGTCTTGTGGTTAGCATATCTGCTTCCAATGCAAAAGGTCCAGGGTTCGATTCCCGCTAAAGTTAGACGTTTTTTAAACTTCTGATTTGGACTTCAGTCCATCAGTTCTTGTCTTAGGAGTTTGTAAACGGTGACTTTGGAGCCGTCCTAGCAACGAAGCACATAATAAATTTCAGAGTTGTTCTGAATCGGCCTTGTTGATTCTGGCGTTGATTCGCGGGTGTTCGCACTGTCCATACCACTGATTGCTATATTTCCTATTAAAAATATTGATCTTTGGTTGGTTATCGCTCACTCGTCGATTGCGTCGGGGCCTGCATGGTTGGCTTGGTCGCTTCGATTTAAAGTCCCCCACTGAAAATCAGTTATATAACTGAGTGGGTAGACTCTAAATAAAATTTATTTATTATTTATTTAAGGAGGTTTGGAATGGCGCTTTGATTAAAGTTATGTAAAGAAATTTTAGTGCCAAAAATAATAGCTTGTGATTTTGACGGGTTTATTTTCAGACCGAGCCATTCAGCTATTTGGTGAGAGCTTTAAGGTGTGAATTAAAATTCCTGATGGCTTCACACAGAAGTTGGATTGAAACTGAGATACACAATTGGAAATCGTCTGCGTAAAGGTCATATTTACATAATTTTAAAACTTTTGAAATTGGCTTCATTATTATCTTCATATAAAGTGAGAAGAAAAGAGGACCAAGTACAGATCCTTGCGGAACTCTAACATTAACGTTCAGCCACTCGGAAAACATATTTTTAAATTTTACACATTGTTTCTGCCTGTCAAATAATCCTTGATCCAATTCAAAACGCTTTGTGAGAGATTTAGGGTTTCAAGAATAGCTAGACGAAATTTTTTTGGCAGAATCGAATGCTTACTGAAGTCTAGCAAACATAGTACAGTGACAATGCCCTTTATCCATAGAAGAGGTTATGTCATTTGTTACTTTTAGAACGGCCGTACTTGTACTATGCCCTCTGCCCTGAACGATATCCTGATTGATATTCGTCAAAATAATTATTCAAGTTTAAAGGCATTCAGAAAAAAATACTTATAATATTCCTTTAGGGGGATAGGGCTAAAATACTAGACCTAGGCCTTGGCTACTGTACACTACCTGGGTTGGGTCGATGCTAGGCTACGCTTAGCCCTAGGCTAGGCCTAGTTTATTAAAGTTTTAATTTAAAGCTGGACCAAAATTGAACACATCATAAGAATTTCCCTGTTTTATGAATGTATTCCTAGATCTAGCTAGCCTAGGCTGCATATTGAAGATAGGCCTAGGCTTTTGTGTTGGAATCCATGATATAACCTAAGTCCTAGTATGTTGCTGGCAGCCATGTATATTTGTATTTTGTAGCCTATATATTTGATATGCTAAGGTTGGCGACACTTCTCTTGCAAGGCGTCACTCCTTCAACCCCCCGCTTTTTTTCTTGTCATCATGTAACTGTTTTACTTGCTTGTGCTTTCAATAAATAATGTGTAAATATTAAGAGCAATCCTCTTGTTACTTCACCACTGCTCCAACAGGTAATGGGCCCAGGACTTCTCAATGTCATACAGTGATTGCAAGTAAGTGATAGGCTATCGCGTTCCTGAAGCTACGTAAGCCTAGGCCTAGGCCTAGAGAAAATGTCGGACCCTGAGGACCCAGCTCCAACAGTGATCATGTCATCTACGTCTGCTCCTAATATTGAGAAGCTAGATGAGCAATCAAACTATGGAAGCTGGAAATTTGCTATGAGAATGAGTCCGATGTTAGAAGGGCTCTACGGGCCATGTAGATGAAACGATAAGCTTAACCTCAACTAACAAGAGCAAAGATGAGAGGGCATTGGCCAAAATATGCCTCTCGATCAAACCCCAATGCTATGTGCACGTACAAGCGGCAAAAACCGCGAAGGATGACTGGGACAGCCTCAAAAATGCGTTCGAGGGATGCAGGATGGCCCCACATTTGAGCTAACTAGAAAAATCTTTAATACTCAACAAGGAAGTTTTTGGATGAGCGTAGCGAAGATTCCATTTTACTACACTGGAGAAAAAATCCGGAACGTTTTTTTTTTTCTTTCTTCCTTTTTGTATTTTTGTCTGTTTGTCCACACGATTCCGGCTAAACCGATACTCGGATTGCGATGAAATTTTATGGAGGCCTTCGAAATCTCTGAATTTAGAACTGCCACGTTTTTGAGCGCAATCGGAAAATTATTTCTCATAAAAATCGCAATTTTACGATTTTTTTCGATTTTTAAAACATTTCTTCGACTTATAACACCTATATAGGGCTACTTTATCAGATGTTGATGATTTTTGCACAGAACCTTTATTTTATGAATTAAGATATTCTTGGGAAATTTGAGCGCAATTGAAAAAATATTTATCATAAAAATCGAAATTTTACGGGTTTTTTCTTTTTTGGATGAGCGAAGCGAAGATTCCATTCTACTACACTGGAGAAAAAAATCCGGAATGTTTTTTTTTTTTTTTTTTGTCTGTTTGTCCACACGATTCCGGCTAAACCGATACTCCGATTGCGATGAAATTTTATGGAGACCTTCGAAATCTCTGAACTTAGAACTGCCACGTTTTTGAGCGCAATCGGAAAATTTTTTCTCATGAAAATCGCAATTTTACGATTTTTTTCAATTTTTAAAAAAATTCTTCGACTTATAACACCTACATGCTTTATCCGATTTTAATGATTTGTGCACAGAACCTTTATTTTATGAATTTAGATATTCTTGTGAAATTTGAGCGCAATTGAAAAAATATTTATCATATAAATCGATATTTTACGGGTTTTTTCTTTTTTTAAACAATTCTTATAACACCTACATGCTTTATTCGATTGTAATGATTTTTTCGCAGAACCTTAATTTTATGAATTAATATATTCGTGTTAAATTTGAGCGCAATCGAGAAATTATTTCTTATAAAAATCGCAATTTTACAATTTTTTTTACAATTACGATTAATTAAAAACAAATTTAAAACAATGAAGTTAATTTTGTATTTTATTTAATTTAATTTTAAAAAAATTCAACTTATTAATGATTTTTCCACAGATCAACAGAAAATTCACATAACACATGGCAGCTCAATGCACCAATTACGCTCATCCAACAACGCGGCGGGACTTAAGCGTTTTCCTAGTTTAAACAATTCTTTGACTTATAACACGTACATGCTTTATCCGATTGTAATGATTTTTTCGCAGAACCTTAATTTTATGAATTAATATATTAGTGTTAAATTTGAGCGCAATCGAGAAATTATTTCTTATAAAAATCGCAACTTTACGATTTTTTTTTTACAATTACGATTAATTAAAACAAATTAAAAAATTAAAGTTAATTTTTTATTTAATTTAGTTTAATTTAATTTAAAAAAAAATTCAACTTAGTAATGATTTTTCCACAGAACAACAGAAAATTCGCATAACACATGGCAGCTCAATGCACCAATTACGCTCAACCAACAACGCGGCGGGACTTAAGCGTTTTCCTAGTTCTAATGTGACAGATTACAACAGACATCTTGTCTACAGCTCAAAGGTTGCCCGATTTGGGAAAAACGCTCGATGATGAGTGGGTCGCTTTTGCCATGTGCATCGGCGTGTCCAAAGAATACGAGGAATTAGGTTCGTCGCTTCACCGGCACCTCAAGCAAGGTGAGAAGCTAACCTCAAATAATGAGGTGTATACTCCTGGTTAGACACAAACTATCTTACTCTTAATAAAGAGAAAACATTACTTACCTTTATCCTTAAAATGTAAAACTCAACCTGATCTAGATTTGAGTGTAAAAAATAAAAATACGTCATGAATCTTGTCGTATCCAACCTGACTGCTTGTGTACACAAATCAAGAGAGAAAACAATACCAAATACCTTGGTATTCTCATTGATTGTCATCTTAGATGGTATACTCACTCAAAAAGTATTGCAAATAAACTAAGCCAAATGACATATATCTCTTACAGACTACGAAATATTCTAACAAATCATTTAATACGAACAATCTACCTTGCACTTGTTCAAACTACTCTACAATATGGAATTATTGGTTGGGGAGGGGGTAAAATAACTCATCTGGAGAAGATACTCATAACAAAAAAAAGAATCCTCAAAGTTATTTTAAATCAACCGATGACCTTCCCTAGTAATTTATTGTTCTCAACTCTTAATGTCTAAGATCTTAGGCAACTATATATAAAAACTGTGCTAATACATGTAATTAAAAACCCCAAACAGTACATATGCTGAAACGCTGACCACCCTCACTATTCAACTCGTAATCTCTGTGGACAAATTTTGATCATACTCAGGAAAAACTCAACTACCGGCCAAAACCATTCTGAATTTTTAGCACCAAGAATTTTTAACTCTCTACCTATATATATTCGAAATGAAAACAACCCTAGTAAATTTAAAACAAGTGTTAAACCGGGTTACTATAACGGCAGGACAGACAACATTTGAAAGACCTACCGTAATTTCAATGAATAACATATTCCAAAAGTGTGGAAGTATATAAAACAGAAAATACATGTTGTAACACAATAGAAATCAGAATTAGAATTAGTTATAGGATTAGTTTTTAGGTTATAGATGACATAAATTTGAATTTCATTGGATTAAATTATATTTAAAAATTTTATTTCTAAGTTAATGTATCTGATAAATATTAATATATAAATAATATTTTATATTTACATTTTATATTAATCTGAAATAAAATAAAATGTATATAGAATTAGGGGCAATGTTCCTATCATAAACTTGTATTTCTTACTATATTTGGATGAGCGAAGCGAAGATTCCATTTCACTACACTGGAGAAAAAAAAACGGAATGTTTTTTTTCCTTTTTTTTTTGTATTTTTGTGTGACTGTGAACACGATTCCGGCTAAACCAATTCTCCAATTAAGATGAAATTTTATGGAGGTCTATGAAATTTCTGAACGAAGAACTGCACGGGGGGAAAAATCGATCGAAAAATTATTTCTCATGAAAATCGCAATTTTACGATTTTTTTCGATTTAAAAAAAAATTCTTCGACTTATAACACCTACATGCTTTATCCCATTGTAATGATTTTTTCACAGAACCTAATTTTATGAATTAATATATTCGTGTGAAATTTGAGCATAGGGGCCTAATCGAAAAATAATTTCTCATGATAATCACAATTTTACGATTTTTTTTTTCAATTTTTAACATTTCTTCGACGAATAAAACCTACATGCTTTATCCGATTTTAATGATTTTTTCACAGAACTTTAATTTTATGAATTAATATATTCGTGTGAAAATTGAGCATAATCGAAAAATTATCTATTAAAAAAATCGCAATTTTAAGCTTTTTTCGTTTAAAAAAAATTACGCTCATCCATCAACGCGGCGGGACTTAAGCGTTTTCCTAGTTACTTATTGTAATGCATTACCTACTGTATTTGTAGTACGGCGGCCATGTGGCAACTATTCTCCTAACACAGCCCAAACACAAGACGGTCAGTCTTATCTGGGCTTTTCTTACAAATAACATAACAAATAACATAACTAATTGTTCTGTGCTGTATATGTCTGTAAACTGTAAGAAAATAAAATAAATATTTGAACTGAAAATTGAAATTGATTAAGGAGGCCCTACTCGGCAAGGCAGATAGACTGCTGGTCCGGGGAGAAACTGGGAGGCGGCGCTACTCTTGAAGAAGAAGACCTCAGAAAAAGAAAGAAAACAAACCGATCGTCTGCTACAACTGTGACGGGCCAGGCCACAAGAGTCCAAATTGTCCTCTTCCAAAACAAGACAAGAAGGGAACATCACTGCGGAGCTCATCATCCTACAACAAAGAGTCGTCCGGAGGCAACAAGAGTTCAATAGTACAGTGCATTTAGCTCATTTTAGGCCTAAACCCACGCATTAAAAAAACAAGCAGGGACCATTTGGAATTTGTTCAGGAAGGTCTCCTGAACTTCCTAACAGAATCCCAAAAAATCCGGTTGCGGGTTATCCGCCATTTTGAATATTAATTTTCAGATTTTTTAGTTTTGTCAAAGAATGAAAAATTAGCGATATTGAGTGAAGTATTGGACCGAAATAGCTCAAAATGGTTTAAAAATGTTTGATAAGAATCGGTTGTTTGATAATTACGTGTTTGGCGCGCCCTGTTTTGATTCACTGGCGACTTGATTGACTTGATTCAAATTATTACTCTCTTTTTAAAAAATTATCTTAATTGTTTTTACATATTTATAAAAATAAAATAGAAACTAACGATCAGATGAAAATTTGTTTCAAATAAAAGTTGTAGGGCATAAAAAAACACATCCATAACATATTCTAGTCTGTCTTCGTAGATAACAATGGTCAAACGCTACATGACAAGCAATACAATTGTGCGGTGAGCAGTGTCAGATGATTGCTCGATGCTCTATCATTAGCGCAGTCCCTGGCCATAAGTCTCGTATGAATTTCGACCTCTATAGATTTACTCTTCTGATCCTGTTAGGGTATGCCTTAAGGGAAAAAAATCTTGGGTAAACCTCTGGCATCCTGGGCCTAAGTTTTTTTTACTACGCCATCTTCTTTTGGGCATACGAGAAGTACACGCACTTGGTTTTCATACATTTTACATACTTTTGACAACATGTATAATAAATCTGACTTTATATTTGGATTCTCCAACAAATTTCTAATAAAATGATATGAATTTGCCAATTTGGTCATCCTGGGAACATTGTAGGATTATTTATAGGGAATTATTATTAGTCCCGCATAAAGGTGTTCTATTTTCGTCAAATTGTGCGTTTCATGATAGACATATAAAATTTGGCACTCAGTATACGAAAATGTAATGGATAATTAAATGACTTTATAGGGCATTCTCATTATTGCCCCACGACACCAATGACGGCCATTTTTACAAGGTGTCCACAAAACATATTTTTGTAAACTTAAGACAGAATGTTGAAATTTGGTCATTGAAAAATGACTGTTAAATAGGGCCATGTCAAACTAACTAAGACAATGGCACCAATGGCGGCCATTTTAGAAGATGGCCGACACACACATTAATATGAACCACGTTAATTTTATGAAAGAATCTTGTTATATGGTACACACGTAGGGTACTTCATTGAAAAATGTCATATTTATGTGTCATATCAATACTTTTTAAAAACAATGTGGTATGGATCCGCTATCGCGTATCTAGATTAGTTGCTATGGCATTAAAAACTACCAATAATACTGCTTATAATAATTCACTTGTTTTCCTTTTACACTGTAGGTAACTATTGACAAGTTTCTATAATTATACTATTTTGTTTTAATGTTTATGCATTTTAAATGCGCCCAGCATCAAACTATGTTTGATAAATCTGCAAGAGATCGATTCAAACACAAACGTACTGTTTTACGATGTTCATGAAAGCTTCCATAAGTATTTTTTAAAATCATATCTGCGAAATTAAATTTTGCATTTACCCGGAATTATGGTTTTTCCATTGTTGGTATTTTCTCAAAAATGCCATATTTAACTGTCCATTGTTTAGCATTAAATTGCATTTGAGGAAAAATTATTTCTATGCACATTGAAATGATATAAATAAGGAACCGATTACAACCAAAGTTTTAATCTAATATGGCTGATAATTCCTAATATCCACAATATGAATACTCTTTTCGTGCTGTTTTTACACTCTTTTGTTACATCATTCACTTAGATGTTGTGGATATTAGGAATTATTAGCCATATTGGATTACAACTTTGGTTGTAATCGGGTCGTTATTTAAGTCATTTCAATGTGCGCAGAAAGAATTTTTCCTCAAATGCAATTTAGTGCTTTACAATGCACAGTCAAATATGGCATTTTTGAGAAAATTTCAAAATACCAACAATGGAAAAACCGTAATTCCGGGTAAATGCAAAATTTAATTTCGCAGACCTGATTTTTTAAAATACTTATGGAATCTTTCATGAACATCGTAAAACAGTACTTTTGTGTTTAAATCGATTTCTCGCAGATTTATCAAACATAGTTTGACGCTAGGCGCATTTAAAATGCATTTATAGATGCAATTATAGAAACTTGTCAATCATTGCCTGCAGTGTATAAGGAAAACAAGTGTATTATTATAAGCAGTATTATTGGTAGTTTTTAATGCCATAGCAACTTATCTAGATACGCGATAGCTGATCCATTCCATATTGTTTCTAAACAGTATTGTATAACACATAAATATTACATTTTTCAATTAAGTGCCCTATGTGTGTACCAAATAACAAGATTCTATTATAACATTTACGTGGTTCATAATAATGTGTGTGTCGGCCATCTTTTAAAATGGCCGTTATTGATGCCATTGTCTTAGTTAGTTTGACATGGCCCTGTTTAACAGTCATTTTGAAATGACATGTTCTAAGTGTGTACCAAATTTCAACATTCTGTCATAAATTTTCAAAAATAAGTTTTGTGGCCACCTTGTTAAATGGCCGTCATTGGTGTCGTGGGGCAATAATGAGATTGCCCTATATAGTCAATTAATTATCCAATTACATTTTCGTATACTGTGTGCCAAATTTTATAAGTCTACCATGAAACGCACAATTGTACGATAATAGAACACCTGTATGCAGGACTTATAAGTAATAATAATATGTATTTCCCTATAAATAATCCTACAATGTTCCCAGGATGACCAAATTGGCAAATTCATATCATTTAATTATAAATTTGTTGGAGAATCCAAAATATATAAAGTCAGATTTATTATACATGTAGTCAGAAGTATGTAAAATGTATTAAAACCAAGTGTGTGTACTTCTCGTATGCCCAAAATAATTATGGCGTCGTAAAAAAACTTAGGCCCGGGATGCTAGAGGTTTACCCAAGATTTTTTATTCTTAAGGTATACCCTAACAGTATCAGAAGAGAAAATCTATAGAGGTCGAAATTCATACGAGACTTGGCCAGGGACTGCGCTAATGATAGAGCATCGAGCAAACATCTGACACTGCTCACCGCACAATTGTATTGCTTGTCATGTAGCGTTCGGCCATTGTTATCCACAAAGACAGTCCAGAATATGAAATGGATGTGTTTTGTCATGCTCTACAACTTTTATTTGAAACAAATTTTCATCAGATCGTTAGTTTCTACTTTATTTTGATAAATATACGAAAACTATTCCAATAATTGAAGGAAAAAGAGAAAAAAGTTTCCATTATGGGCCGTGGATCGCCAGATAATCATAGCAAGGCGCACCAAATGCTTTATTCGTTTCTTTGAAAATAATTTAAAACAAATTTGAGCTATTTCGGTCCAATACTTCACTCAATATAGCTTATTTTTCATTCTTCCCCTGATGAAAATTCTTGTGAACTTTTCTAGTCACCCTGCTGAAAAATCTTGTCTGTTCTTGTGTATTCTTACGAACTAGTTCACGAGAATAGACAAGAACATTTTTTGACAAGAAATCTTAACATTTGATTTTACGAGAATACACAAGAATACTCTAGATACCACAAGTGACAAGATGAGAGCAGACCAAACATGACAAGAGCCCAGAAGATCTCACAAACACAAGTACTTGTCAATGACAAGAATAGGGTAGTTCACACTATACCTTGTGTCGACCCAAGTAACACTCTGTCAATCATCTAAGTGAAAGGGAACCTGTGGTTTTGTGCACAATACAAATGTAAATAATCCCCATTACCTGTAATGGCCTGTCCATCTTGACCCGTATTGACAGTTTCAAACCACATGGACCTCTTTTGAATCTGTACCAGCCTGTATTTGAGAACGTCCCCTTTTATATAACTGAGTGTCCACTAATTTGCTCGAACATGAAGATTTAAAAGTGGTTGCGTTTTACATTAGTTTCAACAAAGAAGGCGGGAGGCCTCAATACAACCTGCGTCTTTTCAGTTTGATGATTGACAGAGTGTTACTTGGGTCGACACAAGGTATAGAAGACGAATCGATAAGATTACACTAGATCACACAAGAGCGTATTTTCACGAGAATAGGATAGTTTAGACATGACAAGAACCAAGAAGATCTCACAAGATAACACAAGTACTTGTCAATGACAAGAATAGGGTAGTTCACACTAGAAGAAGAATCGATAAGATTACACTAGATCACACAAGAGCGTATTTTACAAGAATAGACTAGTTTAGACTATCACAAGAATCAAGAAGAACACACAAGATACCACAAGTACTTGTCAATGACAAGAATAGGGCAGACTAAGTTCTTAGTAATCAATAATGTGAGTATGTGTCAGTGTGGGTTTAAGTGTTGGGAATATTATCGGCGGACATAATGAGGTAGTGTCCGTTATCACCAAGCAATCTTCATTTTAAATATGAATTTAGTTTTTGAACACTTTACAACAAATAAGTACTTATAACTTGATAGAATATATTAATAATAATTAGTCTTTATGTATTAATGTAATAATTTAGTTTATATTTAAGTGATTAATTATTAATTAAAAACTTGCCGTAATTCCAACTAGATGTAAATAAATAATGTGTGTAGAAGTAGAGTTAAAATGATGGTCGTACAGATGTGATTCATCAAACTTGAGACTTCTTTCGTATCATGGATGTTTGTACAAGATTAATTTGTAACAAAGCTAGAAAAAACTTGTAACAGTAATTTGTGCTGAAGAGATTTTTTCTAATTAATTCAAAATGCGTTTCTCGATTAAATTAATTAAATAAATGAGAAATAAATCAAAATATTATCTTACTTCCCTGAAAGGTAATGTGATAGGTATATTCTGTTACTTGACCCACAAGACTAAACAGAGGCTTTTTCCATCCCGTCTTACAACTGCTGCTGTTCATACAAAATAAACATCAAATACATAGCTCCTATTTTTGTCATTCTCAAGAACCTTTCATCTTTCATCATAAAGCAAACCTTATCTATTTGTCAAAGGCACTGATTGTTACAGAGATTTTGATGCTGCACAGTAACCTCGGTACCTCATTAGTAGTAAATGATAAATTTGAATTGAATTATTTGGAACTTTTTACGTAGGACTTTTTGACGCTCATCAGGTGACAGTTTGATATTCTTTTCTCAAATCATGACCTAGATGGTATCACATAGAAGGTTGCTCAACAAGCTACTGTCGAAAATTTGCAAATAACTAGGAAGCTTCGCAAACGCTTTTTTTAGTCGCGTTGATGGATGAGCTTTTTGTAAGTTTTAGTTTGCGTGGGATCTCTTTACGGTTGCAAGTGCTTTTGAAGGCATTGTAAGTGATTGTTTGCCAATTTTCTATTGTTACTTGTTAATTGTTATTATATTCCTCAAAAAAACTCATATTAAAAACTATATTTCAATGGATTCTGACAAACTTTTTAAAACTTTTTTTTTTAAAAAGGGCAATACATCACCATTACCGTAATGTCCATGTGAAATATGAAACGTTGTAGCCCCAAACCGTTTGGTCAGAATCGGTACAAATGTCACGAAAATATCGCGCTTAAAATCGAAAAAAAAATCGTAAAAGTACGATATACATGAGAAATATTTCTTCAATTGTACCCAAAAACAATACAGTTCTAAGTTCAGAGATTTCGAAGGTCCCCTCCAATTTTCATCATGATCGGATATGCCGTTTTGCCCGGTAGACGATTAACAAACAGACAAAAAAAAAAAACGAGATAAATTTTTTGGGGGTCAGTGAAATTGAAGTCTTCGCTTCGCTCATCCAATTATTGGCTAACTACCGCAAACAAAAAAACTATAGGCCTACATATTTTTTATATTTTCTTTCCTTCAACGTTTAGTACATATAGTCCACACGCACCGAGAGGAGTATAAAAATTAAATAAGGTGCATAAAGTCTTGGTTTTATATTTATGGCAATCACAGTCGACAATGATACCACATAAGGGTGGGGTATTTACAATTGTGTTTAAAATAGCTACCCCAAAAAAATGCAGTATACACATCATTCCCACTTCTGCATTACGGTATGAGCATAATTTCAAATGTTTACAAAGAAAATAACAGCGACACACAAGTTGTAATAAATACCGGTAACACGTAATTAGAGCGGAGGGCAGCAACCAACATTACCAAGAAAATGAGTGTGAGACAGAGTTCGTTTGCACAAATACCCGCGTAGTTATGGGGTGGAGACACAATAATATTGTGTTTTTTTAGGTTATTTTTAAACAAAGTAAACGACGGTGTGGACACAGTTTGTCAGAAACCCGATCAGACTTTACCTCAATATCGTTAGAAAAGGTTTTCATCGCCTTGTCTCGGCAGAATTGTGCATTTTCCCAAAAAATCACAAGATAGTTTTACTGCTCGTTAAAAAAAGTATAACAAATTAGCAAAGTGTTTCAACTTTTAAGTACGTAGGCCTACATGCGCTGTTCTGTTGCTTCGAGCCGCTCATGTAATGTTCAATCTATTTAATTTTTGGAGAGCAGTTTTTAAAAATGCATTACTAAATTTTATAATTTTTTTGAAATTAGCGTTTTTCATGGATGAGCATACGGCCTACCTCCGTGAATTTCTACATTAGAAAAAAATCATTTCTTGATTGTTCCTTAAACCATGGCGTATTTAAACTAAGAGATTTTGAAGGTCTACTGAAACTTTCACCGATATAGAGAGTTTATTTCTTCTATGAACCGTCATCAGGCACCTTTGCCTTTTGTTCTAGCTACGCTTTGACTACAAAACATGCTATGGATTATTTTATTACCCCTGATAACTTGAGAAGTCTAAGAAATATGTTTTGAAAGGTGACTGAATAAAAGAGGAACTTTTCTTTGTGTGGGGGGGACTTCCATAAAAATTATATTTCCATTTTAGGGCTATAGTGCAGTCTACACGCGAGTGTAAAATGAAATTATTAGCAAACAGTTTTAGTTTTAATTGAAGTAAAAACACAATGTCTTTCAAAACTAGTATAAGTGAAAATTATATCTGGAATAACCCGTCTAATGGTGCCCCGATTATTTTGTCAGGCGGTACAAATACGAATTTGTCCGGCAGATAAAATTTTGTGCATCAAAAGGTGATGTAAAAAAAACATTTCCCTTGTACTAGGATGGAAGATGTATTTCAATTAAAAAATAACAAACTGTTGCTCAACATTTAATTTCGCACTCCGCGTGTTGGCTATAATCCAAAAAATTGTAATACAATGGCTGATTAAAGTTGGCGGTGATGTTCCCACCAAAATTAAAAAAAAAATTGCTGATAGGCCTCTATTAAAAATCCCTTTCATTCAGCAAACTTTTGTAGTTTTATTTTTTAAATGTTAGAAAATCGATAAATAATAACCATAGTTAAATCAACATATTTATGTTTTTTAAAATCAATAACCAGCTACTCTAGAATTTTAAAGACGTTACTCCTCGTTACTTAACGATTTCAAAGATACCGGGTCTCGAGACCCATTGCGATTGGTTTCACCAGGTCACGTAGTGCGTTCGATTGGTCCACGACCGTAAGAATTTTTTCGCGATCGGTTTTTCCTGCAGTCGTAA
>JAMZAV010013722.1:0-16323 GCA_024449915.1 Sweltsa coloradensis | reverse complement strand
TTTTTTTTTTTTTCCCGGGGGGAAAATCTTGGGCAAGGGAAAATCATAGGGATGTGTACGGCATTCGGCTATGTGTTCTGAATCTCGGCAACAGTTTCTGGGGGCGTCTCGCACCCCGGGGAGGGTTCAGTAACAGCAGAAAATTTTTTGGTTGTCATGTTGAGAACACAGGTATTGCGATCTAGGGCTTGAGGGGCTCAGTTTTAAAGAGCCTGCTTTAAGGGGTTAATCCTACCGATTTTTTAAGGCTGCCGGGCGGAGAGTCGACTTAAGTGTAAAACCCCTTCCTTCGGCTAAAATTTTTAACATTTTTAGATGAAGTGTAATTTATGGGCTATTACCCCAAAACACTACTTAATCAAAAATCTATAACATAATACGACACTAAAAAGCCCTTTTAAAATTTTGTCTGCAACTGTGATTTTACACGAATTTTTTAATATTTTGATCCAGAATTTTTTAAAAAATGGCTTTTGGGGGAAATTTTACCAATCTAGAATGGCCTTTAAAACATTTGTTTTAAAAAACTGTGTGCAAATATTTTCTTCAAACAGCAAAAAATACAATCCAAAATCACCCCCTTCTTGGTAATCATCATATTTTTTGACCAACCCACTTGCCAAATTTAAAAAAAAAAAAAGAGAGAATTCAGAAAAGGCTGTCGAGTACGTCAATCTCAAGGTCAGGGGCAAAAGATCGTTCCCATGTTCTTTTTATGGGAGATTTTTGCCGAGGGACCAAGCCCCAAAAATACAAAGTTTGACAATTTTTCCGGGTAGGGTAAACCCCAAATAATTTTTCTGTTGATTTCAAATTTTCATAACTAGTTACCCTGAATTTAAAAAATTTTTTTTGGGTTTATGGGTGAAGAGAAGCCCCCCCCTACCTAGCACAGTTTGACTTTAATTTTAAAAACAGCCGATGAAATTTAGCACAAAGAGTGAAACAAATACATGGTAACCTGTATCGCCCGGGTTTTTCGATTATTGTGTTTGAGCAAACGATAACGCTCTTTTATTACTTCTCGTTGGTAAAGTGTGAACATTTTGGTGCAGCATGCTGTTTTTTATAACCAGAACAAAGAACGCCCTAATAATGGTGGGGACACTTTTCACTCAGTGAGTGTAGCGAGGACTGAGCAACTCACAAGTTCTTTGTAAACCCGGGCTCAGTTGCATTTCTTTCCCAAATTTGGCAAGCGGCAGGGAAAACAACATGTATCAGGTGCGGGTTGGAAGTCTAGGCACTCTTGTTGCAAGGGGAAAGTGCGTTTTATAGCCTGTAAAAACAAGATATTTATTGCTTCCCGAAGAGTCAGGGTCTCGCTTTTTTAATGTACTCCACATGGCTACCAATACATATTATATTTTACATACCATGGCATTAAAAAAGTATTTCCCTTTATAAAAAAATACGAAAGGAAAACTTAAAAAATGACCAACTTAAATCAAATTTCTAAACCTACCTAGATTTGAGTGACAGTTAGAAAACTAAGCTACAGTTGATTTTTGGTTCTTCTATGGTATTAAGAATTTTGTAAAACAAATTTCGTACAAACTGCTGCTTTACAACAATCGTTACCACCCTTCCATAAATACATGAAATTAAATTTCTCTCAAATACTGCAGGGCAAAATATCGCCCACCAGATTTTGACCCTACCAGTGACTAAAAACCGTTGTCATCTCCCCAAAGGGATACACGAGGCCCCCGAAGTAGACTGTGGCGCGGGGCCCTAGCGGCAGAAGTGTGTCAACTGGGAAGGTGTCGCGTGCTGCGGGAAATGGCTGGTAAAGATGCGGATTTAAACGCGCGAGGCAACAAATTAATCACTAGCTTTGTACAGATGGTACAACTAGCAAGTAGATGTATTTTTTGGTGTTGTTAGATGTGGTGACTGATACGTGAGCAAGCAAAATCCTAGCATTTAAAAATTTGGATCTTCGAATTATTAACAGATGAAAGTAGAAGGGGTTTAGAAGACTGGAGTAAACTTTAATTTCAATAAAGGGCCTACTTTATTAATACTAGAGGGACACCACTATTCTACTAGGCTTTTGATAAAAGTACAGACATGCCTGAGTTATAAATTTATAATCAAAATAAATAGGCTACATTATTTTAGTAAATTTACTTTGGTTTTCAGTTTGGCCTACACGTAGGCTAAAATCGCAAGTCATGATTCATGAACAAAAACTTTTAAAACCTTCATTGACAATAATTATTAGAGATCATGGCATGCAAAGCCTTATTAGCATAACTTTAATTTGGGATGGACAGTGGAACATATGTCAGATAGGCCTACATACATTACAAATACCTACACATGGGTGGGGCGACTCTTATCCCCCGCCACCCAATTTTACTGACAAAAAGCAATAGTTATAAGTTAAACTTACGTTTTTTTGGGGTAACGAAAATTAGCCTTTTGAGTGACACCAATAACATAGCCATGCTCATAAGTTCAAAAACCCCACCCTCCCCCATAAAAACCCCCCTTCCACCCTTCTGTTACGCCATAAGAAATAATTTGTTTATGAAGTGTGCACAAAAAACTTTTTTTCAGCATTAAGCCTAACTTAGGTTAATTATGCACTAATATTCACCTGAATTTGATTAATAAAATCAAAATTTAGTGCATTATAAAGAGAGTAGATACTATTACCCTATATGCAAAAAAATTCACTGACAATGCACTAAATATGTTCACAAATTGAAATGTATGCAACAGATTTGTGAGGGTTTCGTCAAGTAATTTGAGTACATCTTTGAAAATACGTTTGCATTAATGAATATGGGTTGACTCCTTTAAGATAGCACCTCCCCCGCCGAATTTAAATTTTAGTATATCCTTGAAATAAGTTAACTTTTTGTGCACCCAAAATTGCACAATGTACTGTACAAGCAAAGTATTGTATTGTACATTATTTTTTACTGAAATTCGATAGGGGGAGGGAGGCGGCAACTTGTCCTACCCCAATTTTACGTCATCCTTGAGAAAAGGGAATGTCCAAAAAACTAGAGCAATTATTAAGTGAACTCATTACCTAGCATTCATCATATGACAAAACAAAACTTTTCGTCAGAATAGCTGGTGACGGTTTTTGTTCCGACAAACCTGTATGAAGTCTCGAGTGTTGTAGACCTGCATCCCGCACTTATTTTCGAATAAAAAAATAAGTTTTCAAAAAAGTACTGATTTTTTTGTTATTTTTTAAATGTTATAATATGGAACAAAATCTTGGGGTCCTAATTTCGGTTGCCATACTTTTATTTGATTATGTTGGCACGTATCGTAAACAGTAGAAAATAAATAAGAAGGGAATGTCGGGCTTATATAAAATAAGTTATTGGCAGGCGAGGTCCATGATCTATGAAATAAAAAAGAACCAAATCTCCTTAAAAAAAACAGAATAGCCATCTGCAAATATTATTCATGCATCAATTGTATAGGCCTGCTCGAACATTTTTTTCACACCGTATCAGTCGTCTTATTTGTTCCTTTATATTTAGAATCGTGTAATTTTGTATGTGTTTTATTGATAAGGATCAAGCATTATTTATTTAATAATTTTAATAATATTATATTGGTTTTTGGGCCTGGGTTAAAGAGCGTACCGTGCACTTGCCGCATTCTAGCAAAACTTGGGGGGAAAGTACAACAAGTTAACAAATAATAAAGCTACTATTATTTTCGTACAAACTACATTATTTTCCTTTATTTAAGTGTTAATGTTCGTATAGCAGCTCCCCTTTTCCAACAAACCTAATAAAGTGCGCAAAGAAATATTTATGGGCATCAATGTAGCACGATCCTATGGTTTACACCAGCCATTTTCAAATCGTGTCACCTTCTAAACTCCTCCCGAGTGCCGCTAGGGATCGACGGTGGCGCGGCGCGCGGCTACTTCGGCGGCAATCAACCCCTATAATTTTTATTCTCCCTGGTAGTCGTGGTCGTGTACCCACCTCTGTGTATTAAAATTTTAAATATCTTCAATTTTGTGAGCGGAATAATTATTCAATCTTATTCAATCAATACCTACCTCATCCTTCGCATGATTCGTTTTAATGAATATCTGATAAAACTTAAAAATACTCCAAGAGCCTGAAGCACATCATCATTGACGTATCCCCATTAAAAATTCTGTTAAGTTAAATGTTATTAGATGGGTTTTTATTAAGGCTCTACTGGACCCTGTATTATTTCGGTGTGTTGGCCAGTGGTTTCGTACTTCCATCGTATCTAACGACACAATTGAGATATCTTTATAATTTTTTTTTATTCTACTCAGTAAAGACGTCCAATGACGTGTGTTGCGTACTTTTTCCAAAATTGTCCTTTTTTTTTTCAAATAAATTTTGTTAACTTTTGGGGAATATTTTAACATTTCCCCTTTTTTTTTGCGAATTTTTTGGGCGTTACCAAGCACTTTTTGGAAAAAGTACTCACACAACGTTTTAAATAGACCCCTTTTAAAAATAGCATTCCTAAAAATCTGAGAATTTTTGGACAAGGGTGTCCCTGTACAATGGAATTTACGAAAGCATGTTTCGGCCCCTTTTTTAGGCTTTTTTTTACTCCAGCAAGTGGCGCAAACCTAGCGATACGAAGCTTTTTCACCACTTTGAGTGACGGGTTTCATATAATTTTGTTAATAACTTGTTCTGATTGGCTGCATGACTTTGCTCGTGAACTACTGCAGGACACCATTTGAATCTTTATGCATAGATCGCGCTAAAATGCTATGCTTGGCGTAAATGTTTATTGCACTCTTACAGACAATTGTTCGATACCGGAACATCCCAAATATCAATTTATTATATGTACAGGGACCAGTATGTTTTGAAGTTCGATCCCCAGTCGTGACAATTTTATTTATTATTTCACAACACAACAGAATGAAACAATTATTAATACATCCAGCCCACGGCGCGTTATTACATTTAGGGCATCTCTAGTCTTTCAAGTTTTACTGCACGTAAATTTGAAGTAAGATCATTTTGTAGGGGTGTCGCCCATTGAAAGCGTGTGATGTACTAATATACAAGTTGAGGGCGGAGGTGGGGGGGGGGGGGAGGAGGGTTCATGGCAACAAGTCCATTTGTTTGGGTACGAACATAAACATCTCTAATAGGAGAAAAAAATGGGTTTGAAGCCCAAATTGGCGGAAACCACTTTTCATGATGATAATAAACATAATCTAAATACAGTATTTTATTCGACTTTATTTGGCAATTTCAATTCACATTCTATATATATTATAATGGTTTTAAAACAGTGTTACCACCGGGATTGAACCACGGCTGTCAAATTAAGATGAGATAAGTCGTAACAAAGTGGCTTTATTGTTGGCTATTGCTTGAATATTAAATTTTGGTAGATGAAATTATATTTTTTATTTCAACCACGGCACGGGGCCATTTTATTTGAAGTTAAGAAAAATTAATAACAAAAAGGGGTGAGAGCATCTGCCCAGACATCAGAGGTTCGGGGTTCAATCCCGGTGGAGGCACCTTTTTTAATTTATGTCTATGATAAGACACCATCATAACAGCGTCATAGTCTCCAACTATAAATAATATCTGGACATCAAGCAAAAGCAAAGCGCTCTGATGTTAATTCGCCTTTGGTTCACTTGCACCCCACGATGTTATGAAAAGTTCTCTAACTCTCTCTAACTCTAACTCTTCTGGAAGGAAACGGGAATTAACGAGTTATGCCGAAAAGAATTTAAAAATCAATCTGTGCAAAAATATAAACGAAATTAAAATCGTATTTCCTCATTTCTGGATAATTTATCTGCCTATTTACTACTTATTTTTGAAGATTTTTCAAATATACTTACGCATCAATCGCATACGCTATTATTTTTGTGCAACTTTGCACAACTGTAGGCCGATGACAGCCCCGAGTCGAAAAATTACCAGTGTCAAGCGGACACCAGACGTTCATTCGTTTCGTACATGCAGTGACCTTGTAACCTACGCAATTTCTGTCACACCCGATATATAGGCAAATCTGGTTTTTTGTTCATTCAATTATTTTTCGTGACTCTGTGCTAGTTATCAGTGTGTGATCTCCAATGAAAAATAAGCTATAAGAAAAAGAAGTGTGTGGTGTAGGTGTGTGGGTTTTAATGTTGAAAAAACAATGTGTGGCCTTTGGGTCTTGTGGTTAGCGTATCTGTTTCCCAAATGCAGAAGGTCCAGGGTTCGATTCCACTAAAGTCAGAGTTTTTTAACTTCTGATTTGGTTTTTAAGACTTTGGAGCCGTGCTCAGCAAACGAAGCACATAATAATTTTCAGAGTTTGTTCTGAATCGGCCTGTTGATTCTGGCGTTGATTCGCAGGTGTTCCCCTTTGGTCCATACCACTGATTGCTATATTTTCCTATTTAAAAAAAAATATATCGATCTTTGGTGGTTATCGCTCACTCGTCGATTGCGTCGGGGCCTGCAGGGTGGCTTGGTCGCTTTGATTTAAAGTCAGTGGGTAGACTCTAATAAAAATGTATTTATTTTTTTTATAATTGGTCACATGCGTGTTTATTATAGAATCCCGGTAATTGTAGACTTTTCTGTTGTGTGTGTAATAAATTGGACATCAGGGCGGATGGCAGGGGGTGCTGGGGTGCGATCGCCCCCCGGGTTTTGACATTCCGGGCCCCTGTGGAACATTTGTAAAACACTACACTTTCAGACAAAAAAATATATTATATGATTGTATATTTTGTTTACTGCGAAAAAGAGTTGCCGAACAAAATACATTAGATAATATTAACGACGACTCATGGGGTGCCTGAGGCAGCTCTTCAAAAGAGAATGGTTGTTCAGTGTTCTCACTTTTCAGTTTCAGTAGGAACTATTTTACTATCATGTATAGCTATTTGACTTTCTCGCCGCCGCGCTACGAGAAGAAATTTCGATGTGATTGCAAGTATTTTGATTTTGGTTTGCCAGTCCAACTAGCAAGGGGATGGCGTTGGGGGGGGGGGGGGGGCAACCGGCGCCGGCGGGGGGATGTAGAAGTAGTACCGTGAAACGTCTCATTACAGGTTACAGCTTACGCTTACACATTATTGGAAAGTTATGCATGATTCAATCAAAATGTCCAGTATACACTCATCCCCCAAGGGCTGGCATTTTGGGGAGTGTCAATTTGGTACTTGCGAGTTACATTATTGGTTGTAAGGCTTGCTCAAATAAATTTTCGCGAAAATTTGAATTGCGATCTCGGGTAGTGTTACTTAGTTGGCGCCTATTTATCGCGTCCTAAAATAGCGTTTTAGGCCCTAAAATATAACGAACCAAACAAACAAAATTCGCCATAGCGGAATTGCCTCCGGCGGCTGGTGCTTTCGCCCCAGACCCCTGCTTTACTAAACGCGACCTCATACGGGCTCTACTACATGCCACATCCGGGCTTTTCGACCCAAATCCGCGCCTGTTTGACTTGGGTCGATGGTTTTATTTATATGTTTAACCTTGGCTTTATAGTAGGCGACTATGACGCTGTTATGTTAAATACTTTAGACAGAAATTAAAAAGTGACTTTCACCGGGGTTGAACCCGGGCCGGGACCTTAGCTGTCCGGGCTTGTCTTACCACTGAGCTATGCAGCCACCAATTTAAATCTGTCTAATTCTTGGTGTGTTTTGTACATTTGTAGAGCAGCAATGAAAAAAACTAGAGAATACAAACCATCTCTATAACCCTAGAGTTGGGATATACGATGTTTAACCTTGGCTTTATAAGTAGGCGGACTCTGACTCTGTTATGTTAGTACTTTAGACAATAATTAAAAAAGTGACTACACCAGGGTTTGAACCCGGGACCTTAGCTGTCCGTACATGTAATGTACAAAATAGACCAAGAATTAGACAGGTTTTAAATTTGGTGGCTGCAATAGCTCAAATTGGGAAGAGCATAGCCGTACAGCTAAGGTCCCCGGGGTTTAAACCCCGTGTAGTCACTTTTTGAATTATTATAAAATATATAGGGCCTAAATCGTAAATATAATGTATTAGAGTCGATATTATTTTCGTTGGAAAACAATGCTAAAACGTAGTCTAACGGTAATGTATTATAAAGGTCTACTATTAGTATTTTTGTATTTTGGCCGTATTTACTTTTTTTAATGGAACTTAATATTTGTGTGGATTTAATAAAATAAAACATAACTAATAAATTTTCCGCTCCCAGATAGGGGGACCATTTCACGCAGTGATTGTAGTTTTTTGTAATGGGCATAAAAAAAAATATGAGTAGGGCTCAGTTTAGGAATTTTTTTTGTGTTCGTTCTACATGAAACCCTCCATTATTTTCGATGGCGCGTGTTTCAGTAGATCCATTGTATTGACAACAGCACACCATTCCCCCCCCACTATTGAAAATGTTCGTATAATTTTGTTTAGCCCTGAGAAGTGCATTGGTGGGTTTATCATGAAACAGAAATTAAAAATTGTCTCCACAAGGTATATTATAGATCTCAGGAGTTTCACTCTCCGGGGGATTCCAACCAAAATAAGCATTAGAGACGACGTACATATTTAGTATGTATTTTGCTAATTTAATTGAATATGAGTTAAAACATTGTACGCACTGCACTAGAAATAAAAAACTAAAATAGGCTTGCATCCCGGCATTCGTCTAAGGGCTCAAGAATTCCCGGATGAAACTTTCAGCTAGGATTGCTGGTGACGGGATTCAACCGTTTCCTTTCCCAAAACAGAGTCTCACGCGTTATGCATGAGCTACCTCTAACGGTTATTCGGTCAAAGCAAGCCATGCAGGGTTCGACAAATGCTATGGGCAGAGATGCTGGGAGACATGTCGAAATATTTGTGGTCTGGAAATTTTTTTTCCAAACGGACAAACATAGAGCGTGTTTTCGTGTAATATGCATTTGCCCGCCTGCCGCCTCGAGGATCCAATAACAAAATTGCCAATGCCCGGCGATGAGTCATTCCCCACTACAACCTTTACGCACTTCTACCGACCTTCCGAGGATGTTTTATAGTACGTCAATGGGAAGGCCGAAGGGAATAAAGCCAGAGCGTTGATTCCTGTAGTAATAATACAGTGTTTTCTATAATCCAAATGGACTTGGTTCGAGCTCTCATTTCACTAAATTTCCCGCAAAAACGGTCACACCCGGGAATCGAAATCGAAAGCCGAATTGAAGTTTTTACTTCAACATTTACACAATGGTTTTATTTTGATCAAAATATCATAATTTTTGTAAACATGTGATTATAAAAGGCAAGTAATAATAATATTGACCCCAACAAAAAGAAGGCAGCAATGTTCATTCTTATCAATGATGTACTTCGTTACGTATCGACTTAGCGAGAAATGGTGTTGCTTTAAAATTTATTAAAGCATTCTTGAATAGAGGGAAAAAAAATGTGAAAGGTTATTTCAAATGTCCCGAGAAATAATAATATAAAAAACGCAAGTAAGCAAACATAAAAATATACTTCGAAAGAAATTCATTACCGTTTCATAATTTCAACACACATTACATTGGTGTTTTCCTTCTCCTTTCACAATTTTTTTTTCACTTTATTAATTAACATACGTGCCTTGCCGTCGTTGTAGCATACGTGCATTACATTGGATGCCATTGGGTACAGCTATGGGTATAGGTATTGAAGAAATACATTTGAATGAATTTAATGTATAGGTATATCATGGAAATAGTTTGTACGAATATTAAATATTTATTTTTTCTTATTAGGCCCCACCTACAGAACAAATGTCATAATCAAAAAGGCCGGAGAATAGTTGACTTTTTTCATCTTTCCGTTAAATGCAGTCAGAAAAAATCGGAAGCATAAACTCAATGATAGGACTATTGTTGTAAACTTATACATACTGTACTTTTATGGATACGGACTTGATAGAAAAAAATGTGACGAGTTTCAATGTTTGAATATTCAAATGTCAAATGAAATAAAAAACAGCACTTTCTTCAGAAGCCATTTCAATTCCTTTTCTTATATACCAGTCATCAAGGGATCAGTGCATGGTTGCATCAGGAGGTGGCTTTGCACGGCTAGCTAAAATATCATCCTGATTAAATGTATTCATAACCGTATTAATATATGGTACTTATGGTTGCACAGGAGTAGCTATAATATCGACGCGATGCAGTGTCCCAGCATTTCAGTTAGAACTCGGCCCACAACTGTCATATCGGCATAATTTTTTTTTATTTTATTCACGATAAAATTTTACTAGGACTTATGTTTTTGTCGATTTTCAAAATTGATATAATATGGTCTTATAAAAAATTGCGAACTTGGTCAATATTTTAAAAATTTACCTTCACTTTAGAGCTTTAATAAAAAAATTACAAAAAAATTTATGGAAAAAGTACAAAACATAAGTTCTAATTTCTAACATTTATCTTCAAAAATAAAAAAAAAATTATCAAAATCGTGTGTGTAGTTACCGCTAAACTACTGAACTACGAATGCATGTTTTGCCGCTATTTTAGGCCTTTTCAGCCCCAGCAAGTGGCGCACTCTGGCGATAACGACTTTTTGAGTGACGGGGGGGTTATTTATGTTCGAAAAAAACGATTTCATTGGCCATGAGTAAAATTGTTTAACTAATGCAGAACACCACACAATGCATATGCCTATAAAACGTATTTGTTATAGAACAGGTAACAGTTTATGACATATTGAGATGTGTGCAAGGTTTGCTTCAATCAACAGGTTAATTTTAAATTTTTGTTAAGATGAGACCAATGAGAACACGTACATAGCAAAATCATAATAGGTCATACATATATTCGATGAAAAGCAATGCTAAAATATGGTAGTATGATTTAAAAAATGGCCATCTGTTCATAATTAGATCACGCCGCACACCTTTGTGGTAAAATATAGTTACTTTAAAGAATGTATCGCAATCTTTGTGAATATGGTACTAAACAAATTATAACTATTTGAAGATTCGAATTAAAAATACCTCGTTTTGGCTCGAACCCGGATCATTTGGTTCTATGGGAGCTTTTCTTTATTAGTCTATTGGTTTGAGCCACGTCACAAACAACTCGTTTTGTTATGCGCAGAGCGCAAGGCAATCTAAAATGTAGATATTGTTCGTGGTGGTATAATATGTAACTGTTATTATTTAATACAATCCAGAAATTAAAAAAGTTCGCCCGCCGCCGGACTCGAACCACGGATCTCCCACATTCTAGGTGAGCGGCTTAACCCCCCCACCAATAAAAACTTTTTTAATTCGGGATTGTATTAAATAATAACAATTACCCCTACGGCAGTGTTTCCCGATTAACCAAATCGAGAAATAATATGATTTTGTTTATTTGTAAAAAGTCATTTATAATCGATTTAAAGTTCCCTGAGTTTTAGCCTTTGATAACGGTAACATAATATAGAAATTGTATCAACTGAGGATAAAACCCCCAGTCTTCCGCTGTCTGAGCGATGCTCCAACCAAACTGAGATTTGGATATGGCGTTATTAATTCGGTCACTAGGTACTTTTATTTTATTATTGGTGTGTGATAGCGTTGATTTAATCAATAATCATAGACAAACAGTGAAACGGGCGGGACTGGGGTGCATACCCAGAAATAATCAAATCTAAAATAAAGGACTACATCTAGGCTATAAATAAAATCCTTACACTGTACAAGCACTATTCGCATTTACTTATTCACTGACCGCATTATTTCTAGATTTAGAAAAGCAATGATCGCTGCGTACAGATCACAGATAAATCACAGATAAACGCATTTGAATCTAATAGTCCCCTCCTCCCACGACTCGGAGCCCAAATCTCGCCGATGAGACTGTCCCAAGGCCCGTGCATCGCGCGTTTTTTAATCACTCCCGACTTTGTGAAAATGACAAATAAATTGCTTACTTTTTGCGTATTTTCCAAACCATCACAAATTATTAAGGGGTTTACAATGTTAGTTGTGTCATGCAATTTTTACATAGCAAATTCTGTAACAACAACCATAATAAGAACAACAAACTCTGTCCGTTCTGTAGTTTTCATTAGAATACATATTAATATCTATTCAGCCTAGATTCTAGAAGAAACAGACAAAGACAACGTAAAATATTTGGATCTGAATATGAAAACTTGAAAATACAAATTTTTGACTGCTCTCTTTTGAACTCATTGAAATGGTGTTCCACTCCCTATACGTCATGCAGTGGCGGGTTGTGCATTGCGGGGCGTTGATTATGTACTATACGAATTTCGCTTGTTCGGGCCCTCATCACGTAATGTATATAGAGACAAATTTTAGGCTTTTACTACATTGACCTTGTGATGGTGTTGTTAACCTTTGGAAATAAAGTTACATATTATTGTCATTCTTCAAAGTAGTCCATTCAGATATTATTAGATAAAAATCTCTAAACGAAAATATACATTAAAAAAAGGGAATTCCGAAACAGAAAATGTGATGCTCCATTTCAGTAAATTTTAACCAAATTTTTTTAAATGTAATTTAACGAAACATACAGGCAAACATATTCGTTTTACCAAGGCAAGGTGGCTGTCGAATTGTATAAGTGGATGTGCTTATTTACTACAGAAATTCTGGGATTAATATTTTTCCTCACTTTGGTTTTACCCCCCCCCCCGGGCCCCGCTCCCCAGGTTTCCTACGCCTCTGTAATAGTGCGTGCAAATTTATTATGACGACAATATGCAACGATGCGGTCACGGGGCAAAGTGAATTTATGATTTATATCGTAAAAAGTGTAGATTATAATGACGTAGAATCAATTAAAAAAAAAGCAACACCCTTCCAATACTTGGTTTTCAAAACACTAAAATGGAGCATTATATAAAAAAATCTATGTGCTTTTTAAAAATCAATCAGAAATAAAATATCCTTCCCAGCGGGGTACCGTAACGCAGTCTCCCGATTGCCGGTCGAGTGCTTTACCCCTAAGCTACAGAGACGGTTAACCTCATAACATCCAGGTTGTTGGTACATTGTATAGATCTGAATAGATTTCTGGATTGATTTCTGTAAAATTGATTTCACCTACGGGAGTGTTTCCAATTGAGAAATAAACCCTCGCTCATACCTGCGTTCGGTAATGACATTCTAAATCGTGTTTAGAGGGTCAGTTCAAAGGCCAGCAGAATCGTCACAGTAAATGTTCCTTTCTATTCAGATCTACAATGCATCAACAATCCAGATTGTTGAAGTAAACCGTTCCGGTGCTTAGGGAAAAGCATTCGACCGGCAATCGGAGTCCCCGGGTTCGATGACCCACTAGGATGGATTTTTTTTTGTGTTTAAAATACATTGTAGTATAGATTTTGTTTAGTTTATATAGTTAAAAATTTAAATTAAAACCTTGGTTTTCAACGACTTCCAGGTAACTTTTTATGCTTTTGTTTCAAATTTCCCATATCACTATTACGTGCATGTTAAATTTGAAAGTGTAGACCTATCCTCTGGTGTCGAATTAGGGTCTATTAATTAGTTATAGTAGCGAGTGTTAGCACAACCGCTGCTTGGCCTGCGGCGGCGCCCTGACGGGCACCTATATAACCCGGGAAGTATTTTGAGCGAGTTTCAACCCCTTTTTTAACCCCGAAAGAATGTTCATACCCACTCGATTATGACAGTTTTCTATCATGTATAACGTTTCTTGACAGCTGGGTGATATTTCGGAAACACCCCAACGCTGCTAGTTTTACGAGGTGCCCGACCGAGTGTACTAGTGCTCGGCTTGACTGCGGTTCCCTAACGAGCACCAATAATAATTGTATGTGAACAAACAACCCGGGCAATCGGTCATTACAAGTTTTCTGCCTAATTGACCCAACCATGTTCATTATCTATAAATTTGCATTTTTTTTTAGTTTGTTTGCGACCTGAACAACCTGTGGTGTGGTTTATCCTTAGTTTCGATTAATTTGATTCATTGTTGTAGTCGAGTGTTGCTATTATAGTAACCTAAACATTCTCGCCATTGACGTATTTTTTCCTTGTGTCCATATTTACTGTCTGTGTCAACTGGGCCCGGGCCATCCGTTTTATTTCCTACTTTGAGACTATGACTCATGGTCTGGCGGATAAAAATACGCCAGAGAACTACATCAGACATCGCGAATGATTGCGCGGTGTGGGGCAGGGGTGGGGTGACACCCATGGTACAAGGATATCTCTGTACACCCACTCCATGACCTGCTCAATGGGAGTGCGTAACGTGTGAAGCGGAGACTGAGTGGAGAAGAAAGATTGACTGTTATTTTTTCTGTGTTTGTATGTTTGTTTGATTCTTTGCTTTTTTTCCTGTCACGAATCGTGGGAATCCCAAAACGGGGAGAATTTTACGATAATTGTTAAATGTGCTATAAATCTATCTATATTATGTGGAAGTTATTAGGGTTTGGGGCGAGTTCATAGAAAGCAAAGATTATAATATAGGCTACTATAGGATTTCACCTATGTTTATCAGTTACATGGGTTTGATAAACTCTCAAGAGAGATGTATAAAATAAATATCCTGTAACGTTATCTGTAAAAAATGTGAATTATTTCGAGGGGTTGCCGAGTCGCTGAAGTTTTAAAGCGACGTGCGGCGCAACGTGCAACTCATGTGTTGATGATTGCATCTGAACTGTTAGTAATATCATTACCCTTTACCAACTTGTTTCAAGAATTCAATAAAAAACTTATTCAACGATAGTCACACCTAATTGCAAAGAATTATCCTTAAAATTAATAACGGGACATAAGACCAAAGAGCAATTTTTTGAAAATGCGTATTTTTTTAAGTGGTTTTTATGTATTAGTCTGTACGAAAAAAGAATGAATAGATGATTTTACAGAATATGATATTTAAGCTGGTATTTTTTTTCGGGGGGTTGGGGGGGCAAGGCACTGGTCTTAATTACACCAGAAGGTGGATTGCACGATCGCCCAAATTAAATGGATACATCATGCATAAAATGGTACTTTATAACTAACTCAAAAAACGTCTACAATTGAGTGATAAATGAATACTTACAAGCAATTTAAACATACAACCCTTTGTTCAAAAGCAACAGTTGCCAGGTATCTCACGAAGTCTTTCAGCAACGTTTTTTTACATTACATGCGGTACGGCGGTACTGGTACCGGGTACCTTTTACGGACGTGGGTTTGAATCCACTTAGTTTTTAGTCCGGAAGTTTTATGAATCTTTCTTCATTCACAGCATACAATTGCCATTTTGGTATTTCCTGATAATGAACATGATTTGTTTTTACCTTTGATATAATATATGAGTCTGAACAAAATATGGTTTGATGTAATTAACTCAGCCACCCTACCCTCCTAGAACAGCTAACATCATCTTGTTCTAACTCGTTCGACGAGTGAGCCCGAGCCGAGTAGCTGCATGCGTGAATGAGCTGGCTGAGCCGCGCGCTTTCAGAGCTTCTGCAGTACATTGTTTTAGTCCCCAGCCCCCACGAGGCAATTTCGACTGTGTATTGGACGGCTCATTTTCGAATATTTGAGCGTCACTTGTAAAGTCCCACCTCCAGGACCTCTCTCAAGCTTCTCCTTCCACCAACATAGGCCACTATACCGAGGTCCTGTCCCTCCTTATGTACGAGTACGAAGCTATAGCGCAATAAACGGCACGTACACGTACGCCCCGCATAATAAATTGTAATAATTAGTAGATTAAAATATGTAGCAATCATGCCTCAAGTATGTCTTGTGGTCTTAAATCAGCGTTTCGAATATACATTATAATTCTTACGGGCGTGTTTCGATTCCACAGTTTTCAGTCGGTAAGATTTATACACTTTTTTTCATTCATCACATACATTAATAACCAATTTGGAATTTCCTGATCATAAAATTTACTCAATCACCCTAGATCTAGCACCCTAACTCGTCCACGGAGCGAGACTGCGAACGATGTGAAATAATAGTGCTTCGCGCCTCGCGGACCGTAGAACCGACTCACGCTGCCCGCACCGATCGGGGCTTCTGCAGTACATCGTGCAGCCACAGACGTACATTGCAACTGCGGCCGTCCTATTGGACGGCTATTTTTCGAATATTCTGAGTGACATTTGCGAAATCCCACCTCCAGTTTCCTCTTTCAAGCTCCCATTATCACCAACTTAGGCCTACGGCCAACTCCGTGACCCCCTTAGAGGACTTGAGAAGTTTTAAAAACTATACAAACTCGCTAGTGCTGTTCGTGATAGCTGTGGGCGAAGGATATGGGGATGACGCACATCCAGTCGCTGGGAGCATAAAAATACACTTTGTTTGTTTCAGTAGGGGGCCCTTTTTTTTATAA
>JAMZAV010013721.1:0-13546 GCA_024449915.1 Sweltsa coloradensis | reverse complement strand
GCCATTCGGCTACCACAAAAAATAGGTAAATATATCATTATCATCATTATCATAATCGTTATTAGTTTTATCATTTGTAACTAAGTTTTAAATTTGGTATATCTCTATCTCTATTGACGAACTTGTGACTTTTAATCGACATCAATATTATACTATAAGTATATACTTTTTTAAACGCCCATGCATTTTCAGTTTGCTAAGACAGCATCGGTCAGAAAATTAACCAAAGCATTTTGCTATCATAGCCGAAAATAATTGCTTTATGTACTAAGTAGTATTGTTCCCATGATCGCGTTTGGATTGGGACATTAGCAAATATTTTGACTTATTATTTTGAATTTAATTTTTTTTAATAAGTAGACCTGGATGTCGGTGAAATAGTAAAACAAGGTAATATTACCTCAAAATACCACATTTATTAATACAAACAACGTATGTAAAGAGCGCGACTACATAAATGTTTCATTATTTCAGGTCTTCTCACTAGAAACAACTCATTGGATTTATTCGAGTATAAAAGTTCAACTAATTTACAAAAGAAGAAGATTTTCGACGCCATTGCTGCCTCAAGTATCGTATCAAACTGTGCTGGAGTGGACACGTCCAAGTCGCAAGTGATCACTCAAGCCAACTTCACGAAGTTCCTCGAGACCAGACAGATGGAGCAATACACCGAGGACCAGGTCAAAGCCCTCATACAGGTAACTTATCTATAAAGTAAACAGCTTATTACCGGAATCATAATAACTTCGATCTTTTGAAATCTAGGTGCCCGTTAGGGCGCCGCAGCCAAGCCGCGGTGCGCTACACACTCAAGCACCTTATACACCAAGCAGAGTTGGGGTGATTTCGAGGTGTTACCCAGCCGTCATGTAACGTGATGTGAACTTGAAAACTATCACAATCGAGGGGATTTAGGTACCTGACAACACATGCCAAATTTTATTGGGGTACGACCATTCCTTCTTGGTGAAAAAATGGCTTGAAACATGCTCAAAATCACTTTAAGGATGTTAGCTACTCCTACTACTACTGCTACTACTGCTACTTACATCTAATACGTCGGCCCGCGATTCTGACCAGACGGGTGGGACTACAATGTTCATATTTTACATGGACATTAAGGTTATAGTATTATAGTCTCTTTTGAAAAAAAAAGTTGAAAAAGTTTGTTGGAAGGCTTCCAAATAAAGGTTTTAAAATAAGCCTTAAACACTTGGCATACAATCAACAAGTAACCATAGCTACTTGACACTTGTTGACGGTATAAGCAGAGTTAGGCGGGAAAGTGCGATACGTAAACAAATGGCGGACATTTAAAATTTTTCTTCTTTGTGTGGAACGAGAAAAGGTGTCATTATACTCTCATAAAACAAATCAGAAACCGTCCCTGGCCTAGGCCCAGATGTAGAAAATTATTTATAATACAACAGTGTAGGTCTAAAGTTCCATTAGGCTATAGGACTAGATAAATAAATACTTACACTACATGTTGACAAGCCCTAGGCCTTTCTTAGCCAACCCAAGGCCAGCACAACCTTGTTTTGACACTTCCCGCACAAATAACTAGTTTTGATTACTACAAGCCTAATGCAGATAAACAATGGTATGATAGTCCTAGGCTATTCCAGAAATTACGGCAATAATAAGCTTTTTCTTTACTTTTAATAAACTCACGAAATCTCCTGTCACTTTTAATAAAAATGTAAAACAAAAGATGGTGAAAATTTTCAATATTCTTCTGATTATCTGATGATTTACATGGCTGTGGGTCAAGGCCGTCTAGATATATCGCTTCCCTCGTGTGGGTACAGTGAAATAGGTGTAAAATTACATTAGTTGTGCGTTGTTGTTACATGGGAAAGTTTTAATAGGATGTGAGTTGCCTAGACTTAACCAGTCCTTATACCGTCGTTATACCATGGTTATACCACCTATACCCAGGATGTACATGAATCCGGGCCTAGATATTTTACATCCTATTGTTATTGCTAATACCATAAAAATTAAATCAACTTTGATAAAAATATATTATATTTTAACAAATAATTTTGTAATGGAACTTGAAAAAGTAATAAGATCACACACATAACAAAAACTTGTAGAAATACAGCCAAACCTTACACACTCAAAAGGAATGAGATCTAAAAAAAGGGCCAAGCTCATCTACCCTTCCACATTTGCGCATTCTTAATTCATAAACGTACAGTGTCCCATAACAGCATCCTCGAAAAGCTTGGCAAAATAGAATTTGCATGTTTACGTTTAAATTAATTACAAAAAAAGAACTTGGATAAACTACTACGTTAAATTAATAATCGCAAATTCTATTTTGCCAAGCTTTTCGAGGATGCTGTTATGGGACACTGTACGTTTATGAATTAAGAATGCGCAAATGTGGAAGGGTAGATGAGCTTGGCCCTTTTTTTAGA
Source organism: Sweltsa coloradensis (assembly GCA_024449915.1). Classification (NCBI taxonomy): domain Eukaryota; kingdom Metazoa; phylum Arthropoda; class Insecta; order Plecoptera; family Chloroperlidae; genus Sweltsa; species Sweltsa coloradensis. The sequence continues at coordinate 11,114 of JAMZAV010013721.1, read as the reverse complement.
TCTCATTCCTTTTGAGTGTGTAAGGTTTGGCTGTATTTCTACAAGTTTTTGTTATGTGTGTTAGTACATACAACAATACAATGAATGTCACACTTAAGGGGAATCCCTAGACCTAAATATTTTTAAAGAATGCAGTAAATACGTCTGAAAACTAAGTAGAATAAAAGAGGTACTCGAAAAGAGCAGATTATTTTTTTGAAAATTTTAACGGGACTTACCCTCAGAATCAACAATTGCATTCAAATTGCCCGAATCAACCCTGCTAGTTCAAAATTAAATGTTGAGCAGCGGTTTTTTGTATATTGTTTCTACACTCCTTTATCTGCAACCTAATTGGATGAGCATAGCGAGCGAAGCGAGTGAAGCGAAGACTTCAATTTCACTGACCCCCCAAAAAATTTAGCTCGGGTGTTTTTGTTTTGTTTTTTTTTTTTTTTTTGTTTTATTTTTGTCTGTTTGTTCGCTCTCTACCGGGCAAACGGCATATGCGATCTTGATGAAAATTTGACAGGACCTTCGAAATCTCTGAACTTAGACTTGCTACGTTTTTGGGTACAATCGAAGAAATATTTCTCATGAATATCGTACTTTTACGATTTTTTTTCGATTTTTAGTGCGATATTTTCGTGACATTTGGGCCGATTCTGACCAAACGGGTGGGGCTACAACGTTCATATTTCACATGGACATTAAGGTCATGGTGATGTATTGCTTTTTAAAAGAAAAAGTTGCAAAAGTTAGCCAGAATCTATAGAAATAAAGCTTTTAATATAAGTTTTTTGATTTCTTGTGCGATATTTTCGTGCCATTTGGGCCAATTCTGACCAAACGGGTGGGGCTACAACGTTCATATTATACATGGACATTAAGGTTATGGTGATGTAGTACCTTTTGAAAGAAAAAGTTGAAAAAGTTAGCCAGAATCCATAGAAATAAAGCTTTTAATATAAGTTTTTTAAGGTAAATAATACCAATTGACAAGAAACAATAGAAACTTGACAACAATCACTTCAATGCGTAGGCAACAAAACAAAGCACTTGCAAAAGTAAAGATATGCCACGCAAACAAAAAACTATAAAAAGCTCATCCTTCAACGCGGCGGGACTTAAGCGTTTTCCTAGTTGTAAGTATTAATAGTTTTCTAAAGTTTCTTGCCTTACAAAATTTTTCGTCTACCGGTACAATTTTAAATTTTGTATACCGTTAAATGAAAAAAATCGTGCAACGCCAGAAATTACAGACAACCAGAATTCCCTTATACGTATTTAGGTTGTAGATAAAGGAGTGTAGAAACAATATACAAAAAACGCTGTTCAAAATTCAATTTGAATATAATTGTTGATTCTGAGGTTATGTCCAGTCAAAAAAAATTCAAAATAATAATCTGCTCTTTTATTAAGTCCCTCTTTCATTCTACTATCTTTTCAGACGTCTTTACTGCATTCTTTGGAAATTATATTTAGGTCTAGGGATTCCCCAAGTTAATTCGCTGAGACAACGGACTTAAAACAAGTGGTATACCTATACCCATACCTAATACACATTCGCATGTTTTTGTTAATATAAGTTTTTTAAGGTAAATAGTACCAATTGACAAGAAACAATAGAAACTTGACAACAATCACTTCAATGCGTAGGCAACAAAACAAAGCACTTGCAAAAGTAAAGATATGCCACGCAAACAAAAAACTATAAAAAGCTCATCCTTCAACGCGGCGGGACTTAAGCGTTTTCCTAGTTGTAAGTATTAATAGTTTTCTAAAGTTTCTTGCCTTACAAAATTTTTTCGTCTACCGGTACAATTTTAAATTTTGTATACCGTTAATGAAAAAAATCGTGCAACGCCAGAAATTACAGACAACCAGAATGCCCTTATACGTATTTAGGTTGTAGATAAAGGAGTGTAGAAACAACATATACAAATAAAAACCGCTGCTCAAAATTCAATTTGAACATAACTGTTGTTTCGGAGGTTATGTCCCGTCAAAAAATTTTCAAAAAAATAATCTGCTCTTTTATTAAGACCCTCTTTCATTCTACTAGCTTTTCAGACGTATTTACAGCATTATTTAAAAATCATTTTCAGGTCTAGGGATTCCCCAAGTTAATTCGCTGAGACAACGGACTTAAAACAAGTGGTATACCTATACCCATACCTAATACACATTCGCATGTTTTCACTAATCCCTTATTAAAAAGAGTTGTGACTTTGTGAAAAAGCTGATGAATTACACTATGTTAGAAATAACAAGAATTGAAGACTTTGTCACATTTTATAACATCCTATGAACCGAAGGCTATTTATTAATCAAAAACACAATTTGGATTTTATATTAGGTAATATATTTATTTTTGCTAAAACGTATATTTACAAATTTGGCAGCGTAGATATAGCCTAGGAAACTAGATACAGAAAGTATTTACAAAAGAATAACTGCTTTTCCTTCAGATCAGATATAATGTTTTAAGGAATTAGTATAATGATTGTTGATTATCACATTCGTTGCTTGTAACAAGGTAAAATTATTGAAGATGAGTAAAATGAATTTTAAGTTATTTATTGGATGAGCGAAGCGAAGACTTCAATTTCACCGACCCCCAAAAAAATTTAGCTCGGTTGTTTTTTTGTTTTTTTGTTTTTTTTTTGTTTGTTTTTCCGTCTGTTTGTTCGCTCTCTACCGGGCAAACGGCATATGCGATCTTGATGAAAATTTGACACGACCTTCGTTTTCTCTGAACTTAGACTTGCCACGTTTTTGGGTACAATTGAAGAAATATTTCTCATGAATATCGTACTTTTACGATTTTTTTCGATTTTTAGTGCGATATTTTCGTGCCATTTGGGCCAATTCTGACCAAACGGGTGGGGCTACAACGTTCATATTTCACATGGACATTAAGGTAATGGTGATGTATAGCTTTCTGAAAGAAAAAGTTGAAAAAGTTAGCCAGAATCAAGAGAAATAAAGCTTTTAATATACGTTTTTTGACTTTTTGTGCGATATTTTCGTGCCATTTGGGCCAATTCTGACCAAACGGGTGGGGCTACAACGTTCATATTATACATGGACATTAAGGTTATGGTGATGTAGTACCTTTTGAAAGAAAATGTTGAAAAAATAGCCAGAATCCGTAGAAATATAGCTTTTAATGTAAGATTTTTACGTTAAATAATAACAAATTAACAAGAAACAATAGAAACTTGACAACAATCACCTACAATGCGTCGGCAGAAAAACAAAGCACTTGCAAAAGTAAAGATATCCCACGCAAACTAAAAACTTTTAAAAAGCTCATCCATCAACGCGGCGGGACTTTAGCGTTTTCCTAGTTATTATAATTATGAGGTTTTTGGATGAGCGTAGCGAGCGTAGCGAGCGAAGCGAAGATTCCATTTCACTACACTGGAGAAAAAAATCCGGAATGTTTTTTTTTTTTTTTTCCTTCTTTCTTTCTTTTTTTTCTGTATTTTTGTGTGTTTGTCAGCACGATTCCGGCTAAACCGATACTCCGATTGCGATGAAATTTTATGGAGGCCTTCGAAATCTCTGAACTTAGAACTGCCACGTTTTTGAGCGCAATCGGAAAAATTTTTCTTATAAAAAACGCAATTTTACGATTTTTTTTCGATTTTTTAAATATTTCTTCGACTTATAACACCTACACGCTTTATCCGATTGTAAAGATTTTTTCATAGAACCTTAATTTTATGAATTAAGATATTCGTGTGAAATTTGAGCGTAATCGAAAAATTATTTCTCATAAAAATCGAAATTTTACGGGTTTTTTCTTTTTTTAAACAATTCTTTGACTTGTAACACCTACATGCTTTATCCTTTTGTAATGATTTTTTCACAGAACCTTAATTTTATGAATTAATATACTCGTGTTAAATTTGAGCGCAATCGAATAATTATTTCTTATGAAAATTGCAATTTTATGATTTTTAAAAAAAATTACGATTTATTAAAAAAATTAAGTTAATTTTTTATTTTATTTAATTTAATTAAAAAAAATCTTCGACTAAGTAATAATTTTTTCACAGAACAACAGAAAATCCGCGTAACACATGGCAGCTCAATGCACCAATTACGCTCATCCAACAACGCGGCGGGACTTAAGCGTTTTCCTAGTGTTAGATTTGTAAGCATGAAATCCTGATCATCATGTGCTGTGTGTTCCTGACCTCGGAGAACAAAGCTTACTCTTCTAACATGATTGTGTGTATCTGTGTTCTCAGCGCCATGAACCCGACCCTCTTCTTCGTGCTCAATACTACTTGTCTTTCGAGGGTTATAAATAAATAAATAAATTTTATTTAGAGTCTACCCACTCAGTTATATAACTGATTTTCAGTGGGGACTTTAAATCAAAGCGACCAAGCCAACCCTGCAGGCCCCGACGCAATCGACGAGTGAGCGATAACCAACCAAAGATCGATATTTTTAAGGTTCGCGCGCTTCTTGATGGACAAAGATAACTACGCCTTCGTGAACGAGCGCATGTTCCCTGATGACTCTGACATGGACCAACCACTGTCTCACTACTACATCGCATCGTCACACAATACGTACCTTACTGGCCATCAGCTCAAGGGGGAGTCCTCGGTCGAGCTTTACAGTCAGGTTAGTCAGCAAACCAATACCACTTCTACATTTCACTCATCCGCTATGCGCTCTGCAGAAATACTAATTAATTGTTATCAAAATTGATGTTTTCTCACGTTCCTGTATAAAAATTACAGACAATGTTAAAATAGATACTAGGAACAAGCCACAGTCGTTGTTAGACGAGTGAGCGAGTCATGTGTTGAGTACACGGCAACATTTGCATTTAAGTTTGATAATTATATTCGTATAAATAATAGGGTTTTTAAGTTTAGTTGGTATAAGGGCGCGTCAACTGTAAGGCCATAATGCGCCACTGTAGCCTAAGATAGGACTAGATAGACCTAAGGTAGGGGAAACAAGTAATGTTACCGGGTACTCAACACATGGCTCACTCACTCGTCTAACAACGACTTTGGCGTTTCCCTAGTAACGCTACTCGATATGGCCTTGGCCGTGAACATTGTCTGTATGTTAATTGTTTGTATGTTAAATGTTTGTCTGTCTGTCCGGGCTCATACGGCCGAACGGCCAAATAGATTGAGCCGAAATTTTAAACAGACATTCATGACCAGGTAACTTAGAACTGCTAACAAAATGAGCACAATCCATTTTGATTTAAACCTACAAGAAATAATAAACTGAAAAATAGGCCAAACATGTGTAGGAATTCTTTTAACGACAATGGTTTCACTTTTGAAAAAATCACTGCCTCTTAGATGTTACTCGGTTGCGATGGAGGCAGTGGAAAAAATATTTGTAATGCAGTTAATCAGTGACCAAAGACTATCGAAATTTGAATGCTCAAGGTACTCCCAAATTCCGCGGGGATATTGAGTAAACCTTGCAATCTTTAATCGTATTTTGTGCTGGCTAAGTTTGTACAATTAAAAAGGTTTTGAGTTTAGTTTGTATAAGGGCTCGTCAACTGTAAGGCCGTAATGCATAACTCTAGCCTATGCTAGGCTAATATAAATAAATGAAATAGATAAATTCGTATTTTTAAAGGCTACCCGCTCAGCCACAGAACTGATTTTCGGTGGGGGACATTAAACCGATCAAGCCAACTCTGTAGGCGCCGACATCATCGGCGAGTGAACAATGACTAACAAGAGACCGACATATTTAAGTAGGAAACACCAATCAATCAAACTGGACACGATTCCACCCGCAGACAGCTCCAAAATCAGCACGGCTGATTCGGAACCGCCTTAGATTGATTGGATATTGCTTTACGTCTCATATTTATGCAACTTGGCTAATCGAGACGAAGGGAGGGACGTAAGGGATGACGCGGGGGGACAAGGGGTGGACAGGCCTGTGCTGGTCAGAACCAGCCACAAGCATATGGGGAGGGCAGGGGTTCCCCCACGTCGTTGTCGTCTCCGTCTGTGTCATCATCCGTCCGTGTAGAATTTATTATGTTCCTCATTGCTCGGACGGCTCCAAATCACAATTTAAAAATTCCACAGACAAGAACTGAGCACTTATGTCCACATTAGAAGTTTAAGAACTTCTGCCTAGAGCGGAAATCGAGCCCTGGACCTTCTGCATTGGAAGCAGAGCCTCTAACCACAAGACCAACAAATCACACAAAATACAAAATACAAAAGATTGTGAGAGCAAGTACAAGTACCGATATGCTATTTGTTGCTTATAGTACACTGACCTATATATTTGAAACACAATTAATAAATTCACCGCCATGTGTGCTACACTTTCAAGAAATACCACAACAATAATACCCTATAATATAAATAATAAAATCAAGGACCCGGCACCTCCACCAACAATGCTATTCTTATGGAGCTAAAACTTTTCTTGCTCTACCCGGCACCTCCACCAACAATGCTATTCTTATGGAGTTAAAAATGTTTTAGGTCTACCCGGCACCTCTACCAGTCTCATATACCGTTGTTATTCGAATCATTTGTTTATAACATAATATGGTGAATTTGACTATGTGCATTTAATTGCCCCAAAAAATAATTTGGAATAATGTTACCTTTTTCCAGTTATTATTTACTTACTTATTAATTTATTTATTTATTTAACGTCTATCCTATTCAGTTAAAAAAACTTATTTACGAAGGAGGACATCTAAATAAAAATCTAATTACATAGATGCAGATACAACAATTAACTACAGTTGAGTAAATATTTGAAATAGTAATATTACAACAACAATGAATTACAACACAACAATGTTGGTAACAAATTCATAAATGATATTTAATACAACTAGAAAAACGCCAAAGTCGTTGTTAGACGAGTGACTGAGTGAGTAAGCCATGTGTTGAGTACCCGGTAACATTCCCTTTCTTCGCCTTACCTAAGGCCTCCCTAGCCTCTAACAGGCTAGAGTGGCGCATTATGGCCTTACAGTTGACGCGCCCTTATACCAACTAAACTCAAAAACCCTATTTTTATACCAGTATAATGTTCATGTTCATGTTCTTTATTATAGCCATAGATTAATACATGGAAACAAATATTAAATTAGACTGCGTTTTGTGGAGTACAAAACCATACGTAATGGGCAAAACTACACATACTACATTCTATACTACAAACGATACATAATAAAGCCTAATATTGAAAAATAAATAATAGCCTTATAATAATAATAAATTAATTATAATACAAAATTACACATTTTAAATACAATAAAAACAGTCCTACTATCTTTATACATTGTTTGTTCATTATAAATTTGGAAAATATTATGATGAAGATTCAGAATTTGATATTTTGTTCTATTTGATATTATCAATTAATAATCATTTAAAGAATAATAAGCCTTTTCTAATAAGAAATTTTTTACTTTAAGTTTGAAATTATCAATAGATGTAATTATAATTATCAAACTTAAATTCTAATGTTCCTGGGTACTCATGACTCGCTCACTCGTCTAACAACGACTTTGGCGTTTTCCTAGTCTTACAAAACAAAGTTCTTCCTTTTTCATCAAGGTTATACCTTTCAGACGCATAACTGTCGCCCCGATAAACAAAGTTGACTGTGTCGAAGCTATTCCAGTGGCGTTGCAAGCGTTTCAAACGTACAGCGATAATAAGTTGTTTAGCAATCTGACCGGTCATATCGTCAACATTCCACATTGTATCCTCGCCTGTAAGACATAGGCATTATACCACTGTTCCGTGGTTACACTGTTCATGGCGTCATCCACTAACCGTGAACTTCTTCCAGTGACTGTTTGAACAACGTGTTTCTCGATAACACTTTGAATTAATTATCAATAATTATCAATTTACCATCAACATTGACCCCGTTTGGGCCCGGGGTAGAATTGGCCCAGAGCATGGCTCTGCTATTCGTAAAAGACGATTCAAGAGAAAAAGTCCACCTCGCAAACATCAGCTTGTAAGAGTGGAGTATATTACTCCGCGAAACTAGAGGCGAGCTCTGGCAATCGTCGTCGGGGACACCTCCCCGACGACGATGACAATGACCAACGAACGACGATGACGATGACAAAGACGATGACGACCGCGACATGAGAACCCCCCTTTTATCTCCATACCCATAGCTGGTTCTTACCAGCATAGGATCCTCCTCCCCATATCCCCTAGGCTAGATTGGTGCATTATGATCTAACGGTTGAAGCGCCCTTAATCCAAACTAACCAAAAAAACACATCAACATTGGAATAAGCGTGAGTGCGCAAATCACTCTTTTGATAGTCTTTTTTTAGTCCGTGATTGTTATGTTTGCTTTTTTCAGTTTATTTATGGAATTATTTTATCCTTAATTCTTTTATTATAAGTTAGTATTCGATTCGGCTGATTTTCAACGTACACACACACACACACACACACGCACGCAGAAAAACAATAAGGGCTGTTTAAGTCGAATGGAGATCAGTCCGTTCGCTACGCTCACTCGTTCAATAATATTCTTTCTAGTGAAAATATGAAAATTATAACGGGAAGTTTCTACAGATGTTGAACAGCTCAGTTCCTTCACACATCAGAAATTACATTACATATTCAAGTATATTATAACTGATAATTTTAAAAGCATTAATAACAATGTTAAGAACTTGGCAACGTATTTCATTAAAAGGTTGTCTAAATAGCTTCTACCTATGTGATCGAACTCGAACTTCATCTCAAAATTACACTAATGGTTGGTACAAAATAAGAATAAGCTTGAAACTCATTCATGGTGTAATAAAAGCAACCGACTCCTTAGTTTATTGTCATTTTAACATTTCAAAGTGGACTTCTTGATGTAACTATCTTCCTCATTGAAGACACGACCAGATAACAACAGCCGGTATTACCTTGCAGGTCCTCTTGACGGGGTGCCGCTGTGTCGAGCTCGACTGTTGGGACGGAGACGACGGCTACCCCCTTATCTACCACGGCCACACCTTCACCACCAAGATACCCCTTCCAGTCTGTAGTTGAGGCGATCAACCGAAGCGCCTTCGTCACCTCGCCCTACCCTGTGATACTCTCCATTGAGAACCACTGCTCTCTGCAGCAGCAAGCGAGGATGGCACAAATCTTCCAGGTAAATGTCCACTGGATGTTGACACTTTTTAATGTTTAAGTACAAGCACGCAAATCAAAAAGGAAACTACATGACTCAACTGCGTTTTAAAAATTACAAAGTGAAAATTGTAAACAAGTGTAGGTTTAGTTCGCACTTTTTACAAGAAGAGTAGTTATTCCAGATGTCTAAGCGTTATCATTTGTATTTATATGCTTCATCTTCCTCTCTTCAGTCGGTGTTTGGCGAGAAACTGGTGACCAAGTTCTTGTTCGAGGCTGACTTCATGGACGACTGCCAGCTGCCCACGCCGTCCCAGCTGCGTCACCGCATCCTGATCAAGAATAAGAAGCTCTCTGCCGACATCCCGCTCTGCTCCACCGGACAGAGACACGGCAGTACCTCTCAGGTGACTCCACAGCGCGCCTCCGGCAAGCAGGCCGGCTCCGGCAGGGCAAGCTCCATCATCTCCAACAACAGCGGGGGATCGGCCATTGACGACTTCAGCGACGATGATGATGACGACGATGACGACGATGACGATAACTTGGATGGTATGGAACGCTTTTTTTATTGAATTTGTATTCATTTCAACGCAACCAATCCTGTCTGCATTTCAGTTTTTTATATTTCCCTGAACCTAACACACATAGAATATAAACAGAATAATATTATATTCATTCTTAGCAATACTTGTTTTGATTTTAATGTATTAGTATTATCATCTTTGTCAATATATTTAGTATACTCAGTAAACCAAGAACATGTGCAAATTTTTTAATGTGGCTATTGGTACCAATCATACATTTGGCTTTTTTTATCAATCATACATTTAACACTGATTTATAACTGTTTAGTCCATAATGTACACCATTGTTTGCTTTTGTTTGCAGATAAAGTGCTTAGTATGTTCGGCGTGGACGAAAAGACGCTCATCAAGTCCGCGTCGATGGGACAACGCACAGACTCGATCTCCAGCCACGAGAGCGCGCCTCGGGAGGGACGCAACTCGACGTCAGGGCCAGCGTCCAAGACGTCGGTCACCAAGGGTCACGTGGCGGACATAGACTGGAGTAGGTTGGAGGACGAGGCGAAACAACACAAGAAACAGAGTAGCCAGATCGCCAAGGAACTCTCGGACATCGTCGTCTACGTTCAGGTATTGCGGAGACGAATCATATATTCCAAAGACCAAACAAGCATAATTTGTTATCTACAATGTTTTTGTGTGGCGTGATGGCCAAGGAGTAACATTAAGAGAATATAGGACATGTGAATATGGGCAGTATTTTGAAAGTAACGTCGACTTCCAGCAAATAGCTGTTTTCTCGGCCGTTTATCAACCGATCGCCATGAAATCTTCAGCAATATAATTGTGAAGGTTTTCTATAGAACCCTCAAGTGCCGATTTTAAGAAAATAGATACATTTATCTAGCATGAATTTTTTAATATCGCATCATTTTTACAAAAAATACTGTTTCACGCGCATTTTCATGGAACTTTAAAAATACCCCCCGACTGTTATTTCAGAAAACTTTACTCTATCGCCCTGAATTGATGAATTTTCTCTTCAACCCATTCAACAGAATTGTTTTATCGCCAACCGTTTTAGGAAAAAACAGCTTTTTCCCAGGCATTGTTTTGCGTTTTTTCGTACGACTGTAGTCCGCTAGATTGCGTAAGCGCTGCGAAAAAGTCGTGAGACGATTCGTGTTCGAGCGAGTGTTTTGTGGAATTTGAGGGAGGTTAACTGACAGTATCGTGTTACACGTTGTAAGCCTGGCCAAGAAACCGGAATTTGAGACAAGGACCTTGGTGCGTTGAATTGGAAATATGCATAAAGGACACCATTTATCATATTATTTTGTTCCCCACCAAGTATTATAAAAATAAAAATATGTTTATTTTCTTGTTGTGTAAGTAGTCCATACTATATTAAATGTTCTATGCATTGTGTAGTGCTAGTGGTTTTATACCAATTTGGGTT